>PVJD01007170.1:0-37042 GCA_004026545.1 Mormoops blainvillei | reverse complement strand
CCCAGACATCTTCACTGTTTGCTGCCACGCTATCTCATGTAGTACAGAGGAGGGCCTGCCAGAGGGAACAAGGGTTTCAAAGTCTGTAATTCATGGTGTTATTTTTGAGAAGCTCTTTCTAATTTTGCTTCTTCCCTCTTTTTAAAAGTTTGAGAAACTTTTCAAGCTCTGCAAAAAGGGGGCAAAGATTAATCTGCCTTACAGTGTGGGAATTCAGTTGAGTGGCAGTGTCTGAGCAGTGTATGTATAAAGCATGGATTTGCATTTCACAGTATTAGCCAGTTACCAGCTTTGGTACAGTTAGCAGTTCAGGGGCTTAATTTCTGTGGATCACCTGTACTGTGCAAGTGTGTTGCACTCTGCCCACCTTGATACATAAACTTGCAGGAATGGGCAACCCCTGAGAGCTGTTAATGTTCATGCTGCAGAAAGCTGCTTGCCATCCTTTAGCTTTGTGACTAGAATTATTTGTCATTTTGCATTGTAGATTGCTGGCAAATGCTTTACAGTCAATAGTGTTGCATTAAATTGTGCCCCTCCCAACATGCTTGATGTTTGGCCTGATCTCCAGGCAAAAGGAGTGAGATGAATCAAAACCAGTGAACTTTTTTTTAAAAATATTTTTAATTCCCTTTTAACCCAGTGTACTAGGTCAGTCAGGAGGCATCTCGGGTTAAAAAAAAAAAGACAAAAAATAAGAATGTTTAAGAGTTTGATTTCCATATTTCATTGTTTTTCAAAGCCCAAAAATATTAGAAGTCTTACAGATGCTTTTATGCTAAACTCATCTGGATAAAGAAATCAGTTTTTCAGTTACATTTTTTTTACTGTCACATTGTAAACAAAAACTTAGTGACTCACCCAAAATATCTTAAGGGTCATAATCCTGCAGATGCCTCCTGATCAGACAAAGCCCTTAACTCTTAAAAACTGTAGCAAGAGCTGCACAGTACAGACTCAAAAAAGAAGCTCATTTATTTGGTATCCAGCCAATGTTGGCTACTAAAAACAAGCCCTAATTAAGGAAGTAACGTTTTTTCCAGGGAGGGATGGGGGAAGGGGACTTAAAAGGCATCAACTTTTGACCAAAAAAAAAAAAACTTGCCCTAGTACTGATGCAGCGCTTTTTTTTCTCTGGTACCTCTGGCAAGATTAGAGGGATCGTTATAAGAGAAAAACTCACAAATGCAATTTTGTATCTTGCTAGAGAATGTGGGTGACTATAAACAGCACAGTCCTCTCTACCATCCTCAGACTGTCAGCTTGGTGCCACATGCCTGTGGGTCCTTCTTAAAGCACAGACTTTAAATCGAAAGTATTACTGAAGTACAGCCTCTGATGAGGAGTGGCACTTAAAACTGTTGGGACACCGATATTGGACACAGCGTTGTACAGGCAGCTGTCCAGTTTTGGTGCTTGACTCTTGAATAGGAGTTGTTAAATGGAAAGATGCTCTAAGGACTAGGTCGAAGCCTAGTCTCTCTTTTTAAATCCCCTTCACAATAAGCATTTGTTTACTACTGGAAATTTTCTTGTTATTCCAGTATTGGGTGTTTAAGTAATGCTAACATTTTTTCCAGTGGTTCATTTGGATGAAAACTTATTTTTAATATTTAATTATCCAGCCCATGGTCTAGCCTGTGGTTGTATAGTTGTGTAATGGGTTATGGACTGTTACACACCTTGTTGCCTCTGGGCCTGTTTTGTCTTTCACTTCCCATACAAGCTGATGGAGGAACTTTCTTGCCTTTCCCTTAGGAATGGAATAAATTCCAAAATGATGTTCCATGGGAAGTAAGGGAGAAGGAAACCTAAATATGTCTCTAAATTATTTTCAAGTTGTCCCTGCACCATAAGGGTTGACCCCAAAGGTTGGGGGTGGGGGGAGGCAACTGGTTATCAATATTTGTCTTCAGAATGAGATGGGAGCATCTTTCCTTTGCCATGTGCTTTGTGTTTGATACCATCACGCTTGGGTTAGAACCAGACAACTCAGCACAAAGCTTGAGTGTAAATTGTTGGAATCAAAACATCTCATTCTGATTACTTGGTTTATTTATTTTTATTTTTTTTAATGGGGGGGAGGGAGGTGACTGTGCCCCAAAAGGGAGGGTGTCTGCACTAAGGATTTACAAACACTTTGAAAGCTCATAACCTCATCAGAAACTGCCTTGAGCCACACTCCTGACCTTATAGATGAGTAACAAAAGGATGAAATAAATTCTTGGGAATTAAGCCATGTTATTTTAATTTGCTGCTTTTTTTCAGTGTTCCTTGTATCTTAAAAATTGTTATTGTGGAATCATTTTTCTGGCAAAATATCTTTGTCAAACAAAATTATTGGCCTTGTGGGAACAGAAGTCAGTCAACTTGCTGGTAAACTTATATGGACTTTGGTGAGCTTGTAGTTCTACTGTATATCCTTAAAGATAGTTTTTTGAAACTCCCAAAGAAAATCCACTCTCCTGATCTAAAAACTCATCTTTGGGGTAAAGAGTTAAGGGTCCAAAGTTCATAACAGTTCTTGAGGTCAGAGGGAGCTAGCTTGGCACCTGGACTCTGCCCCTCCATAGCAGACAGATTCTAACAGGAAGTGTATTTAAATTCTCCAGTAGACAATACTGGGCAGGGGAGGGGGTAGGGTTGGGTTATTAAGATACAGACCTACTGTATTTTAATCAATCGTTGGGGAGGGGTACCTGGAGAAAACAAAGTGACTTCCCATTTTTGAAAACCTGGAAAACAATTTTTGTTCAAAAAAAATGGGGTAGAATTTCATTGTCCCTAGCCACAAGGGACCAATTCCACTGAGATGTGAACAGTGGGGACTCAAAATTTTGAAAACATTTGGGTAAAGGGAAAATTGGCTTTCTGTTAATTGGCAAATGTTCCAGTGGGACTTTGTTTTTGTTGGGATGTGTTATGTTGTATGCACATACAGACCAGAATCTGCTGAGTTTATAAAGTTCAGGAAAGATGGTTGATAAAATCTTGATTTTTGTTAATTTATCTCAATAAAAGCCCACTGGAACTCCAAGTGTGTGTGTGTGGTGTATTATTAAGCAGAAGGCTATGCTATCTCAAGTAATTCATACTGAGTTGAAGCAGTAAGGCTGCACTACTGTAAGCCTTGTTGAATGAAATTTGAGAACACCATCCAGCTTAGCTGTACGTTGTCCAGTTCTCCACATTTCACTTCATCAGTTTTCATAGCCTAAGCAGAACTGAAAGTAATCTGGAAAGGAAAAAGATGTTGGTCCCCAAGGTATCCAAGGGGATTACCAGTAGTCATCACCTCCCAGAAGAGTTTCCCAGATGTTTCAGAAATACATGTTTACAAAACTTCCTTAGGAGTAAATCTGAGTGACACTTATACACTAAGAACTAGAAGATACTGAGGAAAGGAAAGATCTAAATGGGAAATTTAGAAACAGCTAAATATGTCCCCAGAGATACTTGGGCGTAATGCAGGGTGGGGCAAGAGCAGGTGTACAGTTGTGAGTACACAGAACAGTTTATGTATTACATGTTGCATTTTACACATGAACAACTACACCTTTCCCCCACCCTGATTGTGCGAAAATATTACCAGTCTAATTGCAGAAAGTACTGAGTGCACTGGCTGGGTAGCTTGGTTGGTTGGGAGTGTTCCACACACCAGAAGCTTGCAGGTTTGATCCCTGGTCACCATGCATACAGGAGGTGATGGATCAATGTTTTCTCTTTCTCCCTTTCCCTCTCTCAAATCAATAAATATATCCTCGGGTGAGGATTTAAAAACTAAAAGTGTACTGGGTATTTCTCTGCCTCAGCTCATTTGAGTTACCCCAACACCTCTACATTTGTAAATAGGGTGTATGTAAATAAACTGTCTTCAGATTTCCTCCCATTACAAGTGTGCCCTCTGTTTTTTGTTGGGACCCAGACAGTATATGGGCTCGGAACTGACCTCAAGAAACAGATTCTTGGATTCAAGGATTTGGTTATATTTGATGAGGTCAATAATAACATTATTGGTGGAGGGGAGGGAGAGGATGGGACATGAATAACCCATGGCATACAATGTCATAATTCAAATTTTTACTAGTGGTACCATGGGATGAACTGCAGATAAGGGAAAAGAAAGGCATGGTGAAATCAAGGGGCTGTAGCAATTTGGAATAGGCCCTTGAATGCATGCATAAGGAAAAAAAATTATGAGTTTGCAATTAACATACAAAGAAGAAGGCCTCTGAGAGTTTTGAAGAGAGGTTCTTATCTATAGATACCATTGTCCTTAGCTAATTGACTACAGTGTCTCTAGAACAGATGACAGCCTTCTATAAAGTTTTACCTGATTTGCAGATCTAGAAAAGTTCTAGATCTGATGAGCAGAATTCCAACTTGAGCCACTCTGTTGAATATCTCTGAAGTTTTCAGGCTTGAGTCAGTTCACTGACAGAAGCCTCTTAAAGAGAACCTGGGTGCCCCTTCTAACCATCCTCAAAAGGACTTGTGACTAGTTACTAGGTTGATTGTATATTGGAAAAGAAGAAAGATGTTTTTGAGGACTACTGAGACCCAAAATGCTACACAGATCACAGTAAAGGTTTATGGAGGTCAAGTGATCCATGGAGTTTTGTGGTTTTTTAAATATACCAATAAATTTTTTAAAATTCCCATCCTCCCCCCACCTTTGGCAACAATCAGCTAATTATTCTCTATATCTGTGGGTCTTTCTGTTTTGTTATTCTGGGTTTTTTTAGATTCCATGTGTTAGTGAGATCATATGGTATTTTTCTTCATCTGATTTGCTTACATAATAATAGGCTCATCCTCTAGGTTCATCCCTGTTTTTGCAGATGGCAGTTTCATTCTTTATAGATGAGATTTTATACACACACACACACACACACACACACACACACACACACACCACTTCTTTACCCATTCATTTTTTGATGAACAATTACGTCGTGTCCATATCTTGGCTATTGTGAATAATGCAGCAATGAATATATGGGTGCATATGTCTTCAATTTAGTGTTTTCTGTTTCTTCAGATAAATACCCAGAAGTGAAATTGCTGGGTCCTTCTTTATGTCTTGTTATAGACTTTGTTTAAAGTCTGTTTTGTCTGGTATAAGTATTGCTACCCCAGATTTTTTGTTTGTTTGATTCCATTTTCCTGAACTATCTTTTTCCATCCCTTTACTTTCAGTCTGTGTGTGTCTTTCAATTTGATGTGAGTCTCTTGTAGACAGCGTCTTTACGGGTCTTATTTTGTTATCTGTTCAGCTACCCTATTTCTTTTTATTGGAGCATTTGACCCATTTGCATTTAAAAAATTGCTGATAGATATGTATTCATTGCCATTTTATTATTCATATATTTAATACTTTTCTTCTTTTTCTTCCTTAAGAAGACTCAAACGTTTCTTGCAATTCTAGTTTGGTGGTGGTGAACTCCTTTAGCTTTTTCTTATCTGGGAAACTCTTTATCTGACCTTCAAGTCTAAATGATAGCTTTGCTGGGTAGAGTAATCTTGGCTATAGTTTCTTACTTTTCATCACTTTGAACATTTCCTTTCAATCCCTTTTGGCCTGCAGTTTCTGTTAAGAAGCCAGCTGACCATCTTATGGGAGCTCCCTTGCAGGTAAGTAACTGCTTTTCTCTTGCTGCTTTTAAGATTCTCTCTTTGTCTTTAACCTTTGGCATTTTAATTATGATGTGTCTTGGTATGAGCCTTTTTGGGTTCATTTTATTTAGAACTCTCTGAGTTTCCTGGACTTCCTGGATGAGTAGGGGAAGTTTTCTGTTGTTATATGTTTTGTATATATATATATATTTTTAATAGGTTTTCAGTCCCTTACTCTCTCTCTTCCTCTTCTGATAACCCCATGATTTGAATGCTGGTATACTTGAAGTTGTCCTAGAGGGTCCTTAAAATATCTTCCTTTTTGTGGATTCTTTTTTCTCTTTGCTGTTCCAATTGGGTGCTTACTGTTTCCTTCTAATCCAAATTGATCATTTGATCATCTGCTTTACCTACTCCCTTGTTACCTCCTTGTAATGTATTCTTACTCTTCATTTCAGTTTGTGTATTATTCATTTCCAATTTGTCATTTTTTTATGTTTTCTATCTCCATTTTTATATTTCCTATCTTTTTGTTGAAGTTCTCACTGAGATCACTGAACATCCTTATAACCAGTGTTTTTAACTCTACATCTGGTAGAGTGCTTGTCTCCATTTTGTTTAGTCCTTTCTGGAGTCTTTTTCTGTTCTTTCATTTAGGATATGTTTCCTTGTCTCCTCATTTTGGCTACCTCCCTGTGTTTGTTTCTGTTAATTAGGTAGAAACTGTATCTCCTGTCTTGGTAGAGTGGCTTTAGGTAGAGTGGCTTGGTAGAGTGGCTTGTAGGACCCAGTGGCACAATCTCTCAAGTCACCCAATTTGGGCACTCCAGGTACAACCTCATGTGGGCTTATATACCCTTCTATTGTAATTGAGTCTTGATTGTTGCTGGTACATCAATAGGAGGGATTTACCCTTAGGTTGATTGGCTTCAAGGACTGGCTGCAACCACAGTGGAAGAGCTGCTCTTCAAGGGCCTACCCCACCAGGCTCTGATGCCCGATGACTTCACCCCTGGAATGTGTCACTTTTGGAGGTAGTTGGATGGTGCTGTGGTGTGATCTAAAGTTGGCCACTGGATGCACTTGCCCTGGGGCCTCCTGGGATATTCAGGCCAAGATCAGCTGTTCCCTGACTGGGGCAACTAGCATAGTGACCTGTAGTTGGTTGCTATTTGTGCTGAGTTTGGAGATGCTCAGAAGAGGCCAAGCTGTGAACCAAGGTCCACTGCTGCTAGTGCCAGACCAGGGGCCACTTAGCAAAAAGTATGGGGCATGCTGAGGCCAGATGGTGCTTGTCTGAGAAATTTTAGAAAAATTCGCAGCTTAAGCCAAGACTGGCTGCTTGCATGGAAAAGGAACTGGAAACAGCTTGGGTGGTTCTGAAAATTGGGTGGGGAAGGGTCTCAGGGAATCACCAGGGCAGAGGAAATGGTGTTAGCCAGGTTGATGGCATCTCAGATATGGTGCCAGCATTTTGGAGGGACAGCTCAGCAAAGGAACAGTTGTCTTTGCCAGCACTTCTCTCTGGGAGAAAGTTGGATCTTTAGTTCTTGCCCTGATGCCAGACAATTCATTTCCTTCTTGTAAATCCCTGATGCTCCTTTCGAGCAGCTTGCCCCATGCTGGAGCTCACAACCAATGTGTCCGTGCATGTCTGTGTGCAGGCCTTTAAGAGGAATGCCAGGGACACCAGAAGCCCTCTGTCTCCCTCAGCCACAATCCCCACTGGTTTTTACTGTGAGAAGTTATAGGGACTTCTCTTGCTGGCACTGGAATCCTGGGCTGGGATACCTTGTGTAGGGCTGGGACTCTGTGTTCCTCAGGTAGAACCACTGCAGCTGAGATCTCTCTCCTAATTTTTAACCACCACATGTGGATGTTCTGGTCTTCTAGTCTCACAGTGGCTTCTTCTTTATATCCTTAGTTATAAGACTTCTGTTCAGCTAGATTTCAGGCAGTCCTCAATGATGGTTGTTCTGAAGTTTAGTTGTAATTTTGATGTGGTTGTGGGAGGAAGCAAGAGTACCACATTCCCTTATGCTGCATGTTGACTGAAAGTGCTGATTGTTTCTGTAGATATTCTCTGTTCCTTTTTTTATTCTCATGCTCTCTTCTATTATGTATTGATGACTTTCTGTAGTGTTAGGATTTATTTCTCTTTATTTCTTGTGCATCTTACAGATTTTGGGCTTGTGGTTACCATGCTTATCATATACATATCAAACCATGTTTATAGCAGACTATTTTGAGTTGATGGTTGCTGAAATTTGAACACATTCTAAAATCACTACAATTTCTACTCACCCTTTTCCATTTATGTTTTTCTCATTATTGTTTACTTCTTTTGTGTGTGTATATCCCTTAATTTATTGTTGTAATTACACAAGATCTATTTTCATCTTTTAATCTTTGTACTAGCTATACAGTTGGTTGAGTCACTGCTTTTACTGTTTGCTTTTGTCAGTGAGAAATTATTTCTTTCCTATAATTTTTCTATTCATATTTTTTAATTGTTTCTTCTTAAATTCCTTTAACATTTCTTGTAATATTAGTTTGGTGGTGATGAACTCTTTTAGCTTTTTCTTGCCTGAGAAATGCTTTATCTCTCATTCAATTCTACACAATAGCCTTGCCGAGTAGAGCAATCTTGGTTGTAGGTATTTTCCTTTCCTCACTTCTGGCCTGCAAAGTTTCTGTTGAAAATCAACTGATAGTCTTAAGGGAGCTTTCTTTCCTCTTGCTACTTTTAAGACACTATTGTCATCTACAATCTTTGCCATTTTAACTATGATGTGTTTTGGTGTTGACTTCTTTGGGTATATCTTGTTTGGGACTCTCTGCACTCTATGTCCATTTCTTTCATCAAGTTAGTGAAGGTTTCAGTCATTATTTCTTCAAATAGGTTTTCAATCCTTTGCTCATTCTCTTCTCCTTCTGGTACCCCTATGATGTGACTGATGGTACACTTGATGTTGTCCCAGAAGTCTTTTAAACTATCCCCATTAGTTTTTTTTTGTTTGTTTGTTTGTTTTGCTATTCTGTTTGAGTGTTTTCTACTATTTTTGTCTGTCAGATCACTGATTCGGTCCCCTGGTTCATCTAATCTGTTGTTGATTCTCTCTAGTTTTCTTCATTTCGGTTATTGTATTCTTCATTTCTGACTGTGTTTTTTATGTTTTCTATCTCTTTGTTGAAGTTCCCTCTAAGTTCATCTACTCTTTCCCCAAGTTCATTAAACATCCTAATAGCCAGTGTTTTGACTCTGCATCTGGTAGATTCCTTGTCTCCATTTTGTATAGTTCTTTTCCTGTTTTTTCCCCCCTGTTCTTTCATTTGGGATGTTTCTTTGTCTCCTCATTTTGGCTGCCTGTCTATGTTTGTTTCTATGTATTAGATATATCTGCTACATATCCTAGTCTCGACCAAGTGGTTTTATGTAGAAGTTCCTGTGGGACTCAGTGATACAGTTTCCCTGATCTCCTGAACTGGGTGGTGGATTGTGTGTGCCCTCCTACCATAGTTGGGCCTTGATTGCTGTTGGTACATCAGTGTGTTGGTTTGACCCTCAAGATGACTGTCTGTTAGGGTTGGTCATGGCCACAATCAACCAGCAGGTGTGTGGGGCTGGCTTCACGGAGCAGGAGTCAAGATAGCAGGGTTCTTGTGTCAGCCAAGTCCACCCCTTGGATGTGTTATTATAGAGCTTATTGAGTGGTGCTCTGGTGTGGTCTGAAGCTGACCACCAGGTGTATTCAGTCTGGGGAGCAGTTCCATTTCCGGACCTTGGTCAACTGCCACTTGTGCTGGGCTTGGGACCTCTTGGTAAGAGCTACAAATTACCTTCAGTTAGCTGCCACTCACTCTAGGCTTGGATATGCCTGGGAGAGGCTAAGCTGTGAACTGAGGCCAGCTGCCACTTCTGCCGGGCTTGGGACCCTTTTGTGGGTGACATGATATGTGCTGAGGAGAGATACCACTTATAACTGACTTGTACGCCTTAGTTGAAGCTACATTTCAGGTCAAGACTGCCTGCCACTTATGTTCTGCCTGGGGCCACCTGATGGGAGTTACAATTCAGTTGAAACTCATTGACACTTATGCTTAGCCTGGAGCCACTTAGCAACAGCTAGAAGTCACATTGAGGCTGGCTGCTGCTTATTTGGAGTTTGTGGCCTTTGAGAGACTTTGGAAAAGTCCACAGCACAGGCTGAGGCAAGTCGCTTGTGCGGAAGAGCCCTGAAAAGGCTCCAGCCAGCTTGGTGGGTGACTTGGGTCAGGCAGTGACTTAGGGAATCATCAGGGTAAAACAAATGGTGTTAGCCAGGTCAATAGAGAGGTCAGATGTGGTGCCCACCTGTGCCAGACTGGCTGGATGGAGGGAGGGCTCAATAAAAGAACAATAACACCCGCCAGCATTTCTGTCCCCAGAGAGAGTTGCTCTGACCCCTGCCCTTACAGCCCTTGCCCTGAAGTTAGTCAATTTAGTTCTTCCCCATATGCCCTTGGCACTTTCCAAACTGCTGCCCTTTAAGAGCTGCGGCACACCCTTGCAGTCCCTTGTCTCTCCAGAACACAATCCCTGCTAGTTTTCACAACTAGATATTATGGAAGCTCCTCTTCCTGGCACTGATGCCTCAAGTTGCGGGTCTGGTGTGGGGCTGCAGCGCCTTGCTTATTAGGAGGGATCTCTCTGCAGCCAAGATATTTCTCTTGATTCTTTTATTTAATCCTCACCTGAGGATATGTTTTTACTGATTTGAGAGAGAGAGAGAGAGAGAGAGGAAGGGGCAAGGGAGAGAGAGACATCAATGTGAGAGAGAAACATCAGTTGGCTGCCTCCCACACACACTGCAACCAGGGCCCAAACTTGCAACCCAGGCATGTTCCCTGACCGGGAATCAAACCTGCAACATTTTGGTGCACAGGAAAACACTCCAAACAACTGAGTCACCCAGCCAGGGCTCCTCCTGATTCTTAATTGCCACACTGTGGGTATGGTACTTGCACATTCTGTGTGGCCACCTCCCCATCTGTCTCAATGTGGTTTCTTCTTTATATCCTCAGTTATAGGAATTTTGTTCAGCTAGTCTTTGGGTGGTTTTCAGTGATGGTTGCTTTATAACTTAAATGTAATTTTGATGTGGTCATGGGATGTGGAAAGTACAGTTTACCTACTCTGCCACCAGAATTCCATATTTTCTTATTTCCTTTTGTAAATCAAGAGGATCCTTTAACATTTCTTGTAAAGCTGGATAAATGTGATGAAGTCCTTTAGTTCCTGCTTCTCTGGGAACCTCTTTATCTCTCCTTGGATTCTGAATGATAAACTTGCTGGATAAATTATTCTGGGTTTTAGGTTCCTTTCTTTTAGCACTTTAAAAATGTCCTGCCACCCGTTTTTGGCCTGTGAAGTTGCTGATGAGAAATCAGCTGACAGCCTTATAGAGTTTCCTTTATATGTAACTAGTTTTTTTCTTGTTTCCTTCCAGTTTGTTTCTTTATCTTTATCTTTAACTTTTTTTTTCTTTTTTTTTTTTACTTTTAACTCTTGCTATTTCAAATACGGTGAGTCTTGGTGTGGATCTCCGTGGGCTATGTTGTTTGGAACTCTGTGCTTCTTGGACCTGGATGTCTGTTTCCTTTCCCAGGTTAGGAAAGTTTCCAACATTTCTTTCTTTAAATAAATTTTCTGTTCCTTGCTTCTTCTGGGATCCCTATAATGTGAATGTTTGAACCCTTGATGTTATCCCAGGGTATCTTAAAACTAGCCTCATTTTTTAAAATTCTTTTTTCTTTCAGCTGCTCTGATTGTTTGATTTCTACCAGTTTGTCTCCCAGGTCGCTGATCCATTCTTTTAATGTGTTTCTCATTTTAAGTATTTTATTACTCAAATCTGCTTGGTTCTTTCTTATACTTTCTCTTTGTTGAAGTTCTCCATAAGTTCCCCTGCTGTACTCTCAAGTTTGGTGAGCATTCTTAGGACTGTTTCTTTGAATTCTTTATCAAGCAAGTTACTTATTTCCATTTCCTTAGGGTTTTTTTCCTTGGGACTTTCCTTGTTCCTTCGTTTGAGAGAGACTCTTCTGTCCTCCTCTTTTGTTTGACTCTTTCTGTTTGTTTACATGAATTGGACAAAATAGTTATCTCTTCCAGTCTTGGGAAATTGGCCTTGTGTAGAAGTGGCCTTTGTATAGGCTGTGTGTGCCACATGTCTTTGGTAGGAGGGTAGGAACCAAGCAGGTGCTTAAGGTGACCTGGACACTGGTCTACAGGGCTGGAGAAGCTCCAAGTGAGGAAGCTAGGTACATGTAGTAATGCCCTGATAATCCTGCTTCTTCCCTTTGTTTGGACTAAAATGGGCTATGTACCTGGGAACACACTGCTGTGGCCTTTCAAGCAGGCCAGAGTACCTGGATATAGCCTCCATCTACCCTATGGAGGTGGAGGAGAATGTAAACAATGGTGTTTATCAGTCTATCTGACCCCAGAGAACTCCTGCAGTCCCAGGAGAGCTCCTGTGGCTCTTCAGTCTTCTCAATACAGTCTCTGTCTTGATTCTATTACTGAAAGTAGCCATGTGTAGAAGCCACCTGTGTGTAAGCTCTATGTGATGGGTAGTTTTGGGAAGCTGCTTAGAGTGGAGCAGGTATTTAAGGTGCATGGGGCACTAACCTGCCAGAGGGTAGGAGAGCCAGGTGGGTGTGGTGATATCATATTGTTTCTGCTTACTATCTTTGTTTGGAGGCAATATAGCTTAGCTGTGTACACACTGAGGTTATCTTGCAGGTAGGCCAAAGCTCCCAAATAGAACCTCCCCAATCAGAGTGGAGGGGAATATAATGGCACTCACCAGCTCTGCAGGCCTGGGGAGTTCCCGCAGCTCCTGGAGGAATTATGTTCTGGAGGGTGGATCCCTTGTAGTTCAGGCTTCCCCACCTAGGCAGATGTTCTAGGAAACCATCTGTATCAGTGTTCCAGCTGGCATTCTTGTGAGAGGTTACTTCAAGCTTCAGTGAATTTTTTTTGAAGACTCGGCGTGTTTGCCCATTTCATGATGAGTGATTTATGAGCACACCTGCCCACACCATGCTGAGTGTTCAGCAGTTTTTGACCAAAAATGGCATGACCCCCGTGCCCCACCCTCACTATTAACCCAATCTCACCCTGAGCAACTTTTTTTTTGTCTCCCTGGATGAAAAAAGTCCTCAAAGGAAAACGTTTTGCCAATGTGGAACAGGTGAAACAAAAAAGGACAGAAGCACTAAAAGGCATCAGAATCAATGAGTTCAAAAACTGTTTGTTTAAAGCAGTGGAAAAAACGTCTCGATAGGTATATTGCATCAGATGGAGAGTACTTTGAAAAGGGCTGAAGGTTAAACATGTAAAAATAAATACACAACTTTTAAAAAATAAATTCCAGGGTTGTTTTTTTTTTGGTCCTTCCTTGTATAGCTATTGATGTAGCAATGTCATCGAACAAAGAGTTCATCTGCCTGGCACACAGCAGAGCCAAGCACTGAACATGGAGAAATGCAGTGGAAGAATTAAGGTCACTTTATTGCAATGTGCCACAGAAAAAGACCAGGAAGCTATTGCTTAAAATCCAAACTCCCCAGTGGCTTACAACTGAGAATTTTAAAGGCAAAAATGTCGTGGGTAATCATGAGTAAGAGGTTCAAGGTTGTACGCTTTGTCGATCGGTCAATTCAGCAATTTTCTTTATCTGATTTACTTAGAGCTCTTAGAGGCATCCTGTCCGGGGTCTTCGTGACTGACCAGAGGGTCTTTCCTGCTTATAGGATTCTGCTAAACATCTTGGGATTGTGAGTCAGTGATGTTATCTTAAGAGCAAGAGAAGGAAACAGAGCTATACATCTTGTGTTTAACAGGCTACATCCTTCTATTATCTGAAGCAAAGTATAACTTTATATTCTCCCCTGAAACGTGTTTTATAGGCAGGCCTCCAGGCCCCTGGTCATGACTACATTCCAGTGCATCTACAATTCTAAAAGGAGCTGTAAATAAGTTTAACTAAAAGCTAAATTCTAGTATACTTAGTCTTTCATTATTTGCTGCAGATATCAGTGAATGCTTTTTATTCTAGACCTGATAATAAAGGCTATCCAAAAACAGTTTTCTTTCTGCTGGCAGGACCAGCAAGTACATCACTTGCTTTGTCAGGGCTCTGTTACCCCTTTAACAGCTCTGAGGAGACTTTGATCACCTCTGAATTCTATACGATACCATCTGGACTCCTGCATTATGGACATGGTGAGCAGGGTATAGTATCTACCCTGGATACTTTGGTGAAACTCAAGTGTGCCAGAGGGTAGGAAATAGATTCCACCAAAACAAAACAAAACAAAACAAAACAAAACAAAACAAAACAAAACAAAACAAAACAACAAAACACCATGGATCTATTTTCCCAACGAAATTCTAAGGATCCAATTGACTGGGGCATGTTGCAATATGTCTTTCCAGGTAAAGGATAAATTCCTTTATCTGGTGCCACCCACCACCAAGAAATAGACACAATGTCTAGTGGATTTTGAAGGCAATATATACAGCAGTCTGCCTTATTCACAGAGAATACTTTCAAAGATCCCTGGCGGGTGCCGGAAACTATGAATTATACTGAACCCTATATAAAATACATTTATTTCCTATAAATGCATACTATAATAAAGTTTAATTTATAAATGAGGTACAATAAGAGATTAACAATAACTAATAATAAAATAGAACAGTTATAACAATATATTGTAATAAAAGTTTCGTAAATGAGGTCTCTCATTTCAGAGGATCCCTTGCTAAAGTCTCCATGGGGGCTCAATGCTTTCTGGTGCAGCTCATTTTCTGTTCATGTCTTCTGTCCCCAAATTTAATGCCTTTTCCAACTTAAGTAAGCACTTCTCATGTCCTGTGGCCATAACTTAGGCAGTGTGAAGTGTGGCAGCAAAACTAGCAGAAATTTCTTTTCCCTTCTTCACAATTTCATGATAGAAGATTAGTTCTCATCATAGACCTTAGCAACCTCAGCACACAAATTATTTTTCTTTTTTTATTAAGTTGAGAACTTTTATCTCTTTGCTTTTGAAGTATATTTTACTGATTATGCTATTACAGTTGTCCCATTTTTTCTACCCTTTATACCACTCTGGCCTGTACACCCCATTTCTCTAGCATTTCCCCCCACCCCTTAGCTCATGTCCATGGGTCATAAATATGAGTTCCTTGGCTTCTCCATTTCCTATGGTATTCTTAACCTCTCTCTGTCTATTTCATACTTACCAATGATGCTTCTTATTCTCTGTACTTTTTCCCCCTTCTCCTCCCTCCCCCTTCCTGCTGATAACCCTCCATGTGATCTCCATCTCTGTGATTCTATTCCTGTTCTTGTTGTTTGCTTAGTTTGTTTTGTTTTTGTTTTTTAGGTTCACTCATTGATAGTTGTGAGTTTGTTGTCATTTTACTATTCATAGTTTTGATCTTTTTCTTAGATAAGTCCTTTTAACATTGCATATAATAAGGGCTTGGTGATGATGAACTCCCTTAACGTGACCTTATCTGGGAAACACTTTATCTGCCCTTCCATTCTAAATGATAGTAGTTTTGCTGGATAGAGTAATCTTGGATGTAGGTCCTTGCATTTCATGACCTTGAATACTCCTTTCCAGCCCCTTCTGGCCTGTAATGTTTCTTTTGAGAAATCAGCTGATAGTCTTATGCAAAATCCTTTGTAGGTAACTGTCCTTTCCTCTTGCTGCCTTTAAGATTCTCTCCTTATCTTTAATCTTGGGTAATGTAAACATGATGTGTCTTGGTGTGTTCCTCCTTGGGTCCAACTTCTTTAGGGCCCTCTGGGCTTCCTGAAGTTGCATTTCTACTTCCTTTGCCAGATTGGGGAAGTTCTCCTTCATTATTTTTTCATATAAGCTTTCAATTTCTTATTCTTGCTCTTCTCCTCCTGGCACCCCTCTGATTCAGATGTTGGATCGTTTAAAGTTGCCCCAGAGGTTTCTCAGCCTCTCCTCATTTTTTTTTTTTTAATTCATGTTTCTTCATTCTGTTCTGGTTGAATGTTTATTTCTTTCTTTTGTTCCACATCATTGATCTGAGTCCCAGTTTCCTTCCCTTCACTCTTGGTTCCCTGTAGATTTTTCTTTATTTCACTTTGTATGGCCTTCACGTCTTCCTTTATTTTGCATCTGTACTCAATCATTTCTGTGAGTTTCCTGATTACCAGTGTTGTGAACTCTGCATCTGATAGGTTAGCTATTTCCTCATCACATTTCTTTTTTTGGGGTTGAAACCTGTTCGTTCATTTGAGCCATATTACTTTGTCTCGGTGCACCTGTTATGTTGTAAGGGGTGGAGCCTTAGGTATTTGCCAGGACTGGGCAACCCACTTCGCTGCATTGTGGTGCCGTATGTAGGGGCAAAGGTCTGAGAGGGAACAATGCCACTTGCTTGGCTCTTGGCCACCTCTCAGTCACTTCCCCCACTACCCACAAGAAAATTGGACCCTTCTGGTGCTGATTCCCAGGTGGGTGGGTCTGTGTACATTCTAGGACCCCGTGGGTCCCTCCAATGGACTCTCCTGTGAGACCAGGAGTTTCTCCTGTGGCCACAACCCCCACAGGTTTTTATTGCCAGAGTTTTTATTGCAGCCAGGGTGCAGGGCAAATGGGGTAAAAAGTGGAGAAAAAAATGGGATAACTGTAATAGCATAATCAATAAAATATACTTAAAAACATAAAAAATTTTAAATTAAAGAAATTTTTAAAAGTTAGTGAAGCAATCACCAGAGGGCCCCCTCAAGGACATCCTGGGCTATACTGAAAACCAGGCTATCTCCTGCAACTTTAATAGTGACACTCACTCCTCCACTTTTGATGCTGGGACTGGCATTACCCTCAATGACTACTTCGTCAAGCTCATTTCCTGATATGACAATGAATTTGGCTAAAGCAACAGGGTGGTAGACATCATGATTCATATGGCCTCCAAGAGGTAAGAGACCCTGGACAACAAGCTCCAGTGAGAGGAAGAGAGGCCCTCAGCTGCTGGGGAGTCCTTGCCCCAAATAGATACCCCAATACACTAAGAATCTCCTGACCTCCACAGTTTCCATCACAGATCCCCTGAAGAAGGGGAGGGGCTTAAGAAGCCCTACCTCATGATGCACCATCAATAAAGTTCACTGTATCCAAACAAACAAAAAGAATATTTACCAAAATATAAAAAATACAGCACCCAACAAAATAAAATTTATAATGTTTGAAATGCAAGCTGGCATGAGAAGAAGCAGGAAAATATGACCAACCAAGGAGAATAATCAATGAGTCAGAACTGACCCAGATATTAAAGTTAGCAGACAAGGACATTAAAACAATTATAAATGTGCCCCAGGTAGTCCAAAAGTTAAGTAAAGAGATAGAAGATGTAAATAAACAAACAAACAAACAAACAAACCCCATGAATTAAATTCTAGGGATGAGAACTACAACATTGACAAAAACAAACAAAAAAACCTGGAGGGGATTGACAGTAGATTAGACATTGCAGAACAAAAGATTAGTGATCTTGAAGACATATCAATAGAAACTATCCAAATGATCAAAGAAATTTATTTTTTTTTTATTTTCACCCAAAGACATTTTTACTGCTTTTTTAGATAGGAATGGAGAGAGAGAAAGAAACATTGATTTGAGAGGGAAACATCAGTTGGTTGCCTTCTGGTACATGCCTTGACCAGGGATTGAACCTGCAAACTGGGTATGTGCCCTGACCAGGAATCGAACCCACAAGCTTTTGGTCCATGGGACAATGCTCCAACCAACTGAGCCACACCAGCTAGGGTAAAAAAAATTTTTCTTAATGAACAGTGTACCAGTAAGCTGTAGAACAATTTAGGGTGGCCTAATATCTGTGTAATAGATATCACCAAAGGAGGTGAAGTGGAAAGGATAGAAAAACTTGAATAAATAATGGCCCCCAAATTTTAAGTTCACTTAAAACTATCAGTGCACAACTCCAAGAGACTCGATGGACCCTAAGCACAAGAAATATGAAGAAAACTACAAGGTATATCATAATCAAATTGGCCAAAACCAAAGATAAAGTGAAAATCTTAAAAATAGCCAGAGGAAAAAAACACATGTACAGAGAAACAAGGGTAAAATGGCAGTAGATTTTGCATTAGAAAGAATTCAATAGGATAGTAGTGCAACATTGTAGAGTATTGAAAGAAAGAAAAAAGCTGTCATCTTAGTATTCTATACTCATTATAATATATTTCAAAAATAAAGGCTGCATAAAGAAATGTTCTGACATAAAAAAGATTAAGGAATTCATCACCATCTGACCTACCCTGTAAGAAATGTTAAAGGAAAAGCCCAAATGAAATATCATATGGAAATATGTATCTGCACAAAGGAAATGAAAAGAACTGAAAAGGGTAATTACATGGGTAAAAACAAGATTTTTTATCTTAATACCTTTAAAAGATAACTGTTTACACAAAAATAATAAAAATGTAGTGTGGTATTTATAACATATGTACAAGAAAAATATATGCTAATGATAGCAGAAAGTCAGGAGAGAAGTGAAAGTGTAAGGTTCTCATTCTACACTTACAGAGGTATAATATCACTTCAAGGTAGACTGTGATTAAGTTCATAATGCATACCAAAAACTCTACTGCAATCTTTAAGATAACAAAATGAGTATTTATAACTAATAAATCAAAAAAGAAAAGAAAATGGAATCAGAAAAAAGATTCAGTTCATCTAAAAGAAACCTGAAATAAGAAAAAGGAGTATAAAAGAAGAGATGGGACAATAGAAAATACTTAGTGAAATGATGGACATAAACCTAACCAGCCCTTATCAATAATCACATTGAATGTGATACTACTAACTCATCTATTAGAATGTCTAATATTAAAAAGATAGACAATGTTGGCAAGGATGTGGAGAAACTGGAACTCTCCTACACTGTTTGTGGGACACGAAGTTGTGCAACCACTTGGGGAAACATGCTGACAATTTCTTAGAAAATTAAAAGTATACCTACCATGCCATTCCACTATTACATATTTATCCAAGGAGAACAAAACTGTACGTCCATATAAAGTCTGCATGTAAGTAAATGTTCAAAGCAGCTTTATTTGTTAATAGCCAAAAAGGGGAAACAACCATCCATCAATAAGTAAACCTATAAACAAATCATGGTATATACATGTAATAGAATACTACTCAGCAATAAAAAAGAATGAATTATTGATACACAAAACAATGTGAATGAATCCCAAAATAGCTGTGATGAGTGAAAAATCAGACAAAAAGCATTACATACTGTATCATTCCATATTCAAAATAAAATGCTGGAAAATGCAGGCTAACCTACAGTGACAAGAAGTGTATCAATGGGTGCCTGTGTGGGGAAGAGTAGGAGAGAGGAGAGGATGATAAAGGTGCATGAGGAAACTTATGGAATAATAGGTATGTTTGTGATCTTGATGATGGTGGTTTTACAGGTGTATACCTATGTTAAAACATTAAACTGCATAGCCCTGGATGGTGTGGCTCAGCAGATTGAGTGCTGGTGTACGAACCGAAAGGTTGCTGGTTCAGTTCCCAGTCGGGGCACATGCCTGGGTTGCAGGCCAGGTCCCCAGTTGGGGGCGTGCAAGAGGCAACCAATCAATGTCTCTCTCTCTCTCTCTCTCTCTCTCTCACCCCCCTTCCCCTCTCTCTAAAAATAAATAAATAAAATCTTTTAGAAATATGTTAAATTGCATAATTTAAATATGTTCAGTTTATTATAGGTCAACTATACTTTGGTAAAGCTGTTAAAAAAAAAAAATAGAGCATACAGGGAAAACCAGAAGGGCTTAAGGGAAGCTTTGAAGGAATCAAGTAGTCACAGGATACGCACAATTGAAGACAAAGACCTGGGTCTCACATAGGACTATGGAGTTGCAGCATCTCTCATGTTACAGAAAGACACTAAAAGAGTAGCACTCGGAAGTATAGGATAGGACATTTGGGTACAAATGGACCAGGCTAAAAACCTTGGTCTTTCTCTACTCTTTGAGTGGCCTGCACATAGCGACTTCCTTCTCTTCTCTTTTTTTTTTTTTTTTAAGATTTTATCTATTTATTTTTGGAGAGAGGGGAAGGGAAGAAGAAAGAGAGGGAGAGAAACATTGATTGCACACACCCCAACTGGGGACTGAACCCACAAACCAGGCAGATACCTTGATTGGGAATCAAACTGGCAAACTTTCGCCCTGCCAGATGTCGCCCAACCAACTGAGACACACCGGTCAAGGCGTGACTTCCTTCTTAAGAGGACAGTATGGAAAGAAAGGAGGAAAAGTGTACCTTTGTAGTGGAAAAAACTGACAAGTTGTGCTTCAGCCAGGTTATTACGGTCAAGATCAACAGTGAAAAGTCATGTTGATAGTGTACACCCTTAATATGATGCAATAAGGAGGGCACTTTGCCTTTCATGGTCTTCTTCCCCCAAACCCACAACACTAGCATAACCATGAGAAAAACATCATAGTCCACAAACTGGAGGACATTCTACAAAATACCTGGCCAGTGCTCTTCAAAACTGTTAAGGCCATAAAAAACAAGGGAAGTCTAAGAAACTATCACGCTCAAGGTGGGCCTATGGAGGCATAACAACTGAGAGTAAAGTGATATGCTGGATGGGATCCTGAAACTAAAACAGGCATAAGTGAAAAACAAAGAAATCTGAGTAAAGTATGGATTTCGGGTACTAACAATGTATCGATATTGGTTCATTAATTGTGACACAAGTGCCATACAAATATAAGATGTTAGTAATAAAGGAAACTGGGGGTTGGGGGATATGGAAGCTCTCAGTGCTATCTTTGCAAATTTTCTAAAAATCAAAAACTATTCTGAAAAGTTAATTTTTTTAATTGAAAAAACTCATAAATGCTTCCCTCTTGGAATTAGGCTGGGATGGGAACACCTTCAGATTCTAATGTTATAGGACCAGTAAAATCTCAATGTCTGCAATAAATAAATAACAAACAAACCTCCCCTAAAGGCACCTCCCCCCCATTTTCCTACCCCTCTCAACCTTACCTGCCAAGGAATAAACTGTTCTGTACACAGAAGCTTTTAAATGGCCATATCAGTGATAGCTAATTGTCTCACAAACTGGTATGACTCTCCCCAGGCTCCATCTCTCATCGGCTCTAGGCCCATGCTGAGATTTTGACCCTGACAGAACCCATTCAAGGAAGCACAAGGCCTCCTTAGACACCAGAGTTATAAGATCTTGCTAATCTCTATTAACAAGGACCTAGGGAGATATACATGGGAGTGAATGGTCAGCATGTTAGACTAGAGGGAATATAAGACTTGAACAAGCCAAATTCAATGACATGAGTGGATGTTTTGGCTGGAGCAGCCTTGAAGAGCATTTGTAATTTGCTGACTTGGCTAATTAAAGCCTGGACTTCTCAGTGGCCCACAGCAGTAGTTGAGAACTTTGAAGTATAGTGACTAGACTATTAGGGACAGCATCATCTTGTTAGAAATACAGATTCTCAGACCCTGACCTAGATCTCCTGAATCAGAAACTATGGGAAAGGGGCCCAACAATCTGTTTACAAGCCCTTGGTGTGACTGTGATGTACAGCAAAGTGTGAGAACCACTGACCTATAATCAATGAGGTCGAAATGCCAGGTCTTCCCTGACATAAAGTCATCAGGGAAGGAATCCTAAGGCTCCAGGAAATGAGTGTGTTGGAATGGATCTATCATCTGCAACCTGTTTGGCACCCCCAACCTGTGTTCTCTGGGAGAGCTAAAAGACACACCCTATACTATGGCATTGAGAAGTGAATTGGTGAGAAGAGGATCAGATCCTCGAGGAGCTATGTGATAGCCACTGGAGATGATAATGGAGATGCTGGAATTGGGTTTCCTAATTTCCATAGGAATAATGGAGACCGAGTAGCAAAGACCAGGTGCTTAACCATAGAGACAAGGTAAAGACAGTTACATAGTGAGCTACAGATCCTAAAGTCTTCTAATGTTTTGAACCACATGTATCTGTGGCCACAACTAGATGGTCACAAAGTCTCAACTAAACTACTGCAACCTTCTAAAGTGCTGCCTACATGGGAACCTCATGGCCTCATGGGAGTTCCTCATGACCAGGTAATGAAGAAGCAGTGCACTGCGAAGGTCAATTCCAACAGCCCTAGAATTGGCCTGAGCTGTTTAGCTAAAGCATTTGCATGGTACCAACCTTGGTCAAAGCATGAAACATAATGATTAATAGTGTTGCTTTATAACCACAGCTCTGATGACTTTCAGGGAGGTTTGTACCAATTGTCAACATTGTTTATTGATTACAGTGAAACTCATGATTTGTTCCAGGTCTCAGTGAGACCCCTGGAAGACTCTGGCTTGATGGATTGGTGAAATTATTTGCTGAGGAACAACATCTTCAAAATTGTAGTGCTGTCCTACAAGATACAGTTTATGCCTTAAGCCAGTTGCCAATATATGGCACCATATTCCCCAGAGGTGGAATGTGTGGGTCCAAGAACCAAGAAGTAGAGAGGAGAGTGGCTCCTTTCATTATTATTCCTAATAACTCAGTAGCAAAATGTCTGCTTCCTATCTCCCTACAACCTTGAGAATGGTGAGTTGGAGGTCCTGGTACCCAGAAAAGAATATCTGTTACCAAGGAATACAGGCATGATTCTGATGAATGGGAAGCTAAAACCATCTCAGCTCATTTGGGGGTCCACATGCCACTGAACCAACAGGCAAAGAAAGGGGTCAAAGTATCAGGTGGAATGATTGATCCTGGCTACTAGGGTGCTACTGAATGGGAACAAGGAGAACAGTGTCTGAAATGAGTGACATTTCTGGGGCAATAGTCCTGGTTAAGAGAAAACTGTGGCAACCCAAAAAATAAGGCAACCAAGGACTAAGAGCCCACAAGAATGAAATTCGGGTTCACCCCACCAGATGAAGAACCATGTCCAGAAAGGAGGTGGCAGAGGTTAAGGAGAACAGAGAATGGAAAGTGTAAGAAGACAGCTAGGATCACCTCGGCCTTGGGGCCAGCTGTAGAGGTGTGGACTGTAGCAGACATATTTCATGAACTGTAATTGTTTTTTTTTTCTTCCCCTTTTACCTGTTACCTTATCTGAGGACCAATAGTGATTTTGGCTAGGAGTAGGACCAGTTAAGATCGTCCTGCAATGATGCAATAGTTGGTGGGACATTATGGGTCCCTTGCGTTGGGAAGCCAAGCTTTTCCCCTGAGCATAAGCCAGGAGTGAATGCTGAGAGGCCAAAGGGGTAGGCTGTGACATTTCCCTATTGTTTGCCCTTCCAGATCCTCCCCCTTGTCACCTTCTCTGCTCTTCCCTCTGCCCCAAGGAGGTAACCTATGTGGTCCTCATCCTGTCCATTCTTGCATCCTCGGGAGCCCCACAGGAGATCGGAGAGAGCAGAGAGTAAGATCAGGTTATTTCTTTCCCCCTGAGAGTTGACCGTGTCCCTCAATCAATGATCACATCTTCTCTCACTGTGACCTTGAGGATTAATTCTCTCCCCATGGATACCAGTAGCTGTTTCCCCTCCATCACCCCCTCAAACCTTATTGGTGGCAATGCTTGGGTTGCTGCACTATCCCTGTGGTACCGACACGTCTCTTTTGTAAATAAATCCTAGTCGAATTATCTTATTTTGAATGTGCCATCTGTTTCCTGCTGGGAGAATGACTCTTGCGGTGGGTGTTATGCCAGAATTACTCTGCTAACAGTTTTGTATTTGAACTTGTGGTTTCCTGGCATTTCACCCCCTTTAATAGGAGCTATTGAGCCCCTTAGGAGTCTGCCTCATGGCAGGTAAAAAAAAAAAGGTGAAATAAGAAAATGTAATCATCTGGCACAGTGCCTGGTGCAGGCAGACTCAATAAATTCTAGAAGCATCCCACCGCCTCCCGCTGCCCCATCACTCTCCTTGGTGTGCAGGTTCCACACTGCAGACAACCTAGTGGGTTTGGCACCTTGTGTGTTCCTGCCATGTATGTTAGTGATTTGTGTAGGAAAGGGTTAAATTAGAGAAATTTTGCCAAAAATGACTATTTTATTTGTTTGTTTATTTGTTTCAATCAACATGTTTTAATTTTAGCATTAGGGAAACCAAAATCCAAGAGTCTTTCCCTTTATTTAAAAAAATTTTTTAAAGTATATTTTATTGATTATGCTATTACAGTTGTCCCATTCCCCCCCCCACTTATTCCCCTCTGCCCTGCACCCCCCCTCCCAACCAGCATTCCCCACCACCACTTAGTTCATGTCCATGAGTCATACATATAAGTTCTTTAGCTTCTCCATTTCCTATACTATTCTTAACTTCTCCCTGTCTAACTTGTACCTACCAGTTATGCTCCTTATTCCCTGTACCTTTTCCCCCTTCTTCCTCCTCCCCCTTCCCACTGATAACCCTCCATGTGATCTCCATCTCTGTGATTCTGTTCCTGTTCTTATTGTTTGCTTAGTTTTTTCTGTTTTGTTTCTTAGGTTCAGTTGTTGATAGTTGCAAGTCTGTTGTCATTTTACTGTTCATAGTTTTGATCTTCTTTTTCTTAGATAAGTCCCTTTAACATTTCATATAATAAGGGCTTGGCAATGATGAACTCCTTTAACTTGACCTTATCTGGGAAACACTTTATCTGTCCTTCCATTCTAAATGATAGCTTTGCCAGATAGGGTATTCTTGGATGTAGGTCTTCACCTTTCATGACTTTGAATAGTTCTTTCCAGCCCCTTCTTGCCTGTAAGGTTTCTTTTGAGAAATCAGCTGATAGTCTGATGGGACTACTACCTTTGTAGGAATGTCTCTCCTTTCCTCTTGCTGCCTTTAAGATTCTCTCCTTATCTTTAATCTTGGGTAATGTAATGATGATGTGCCCGGGTGTGTGCTTCCTTGGGTCCAACTTCTTTGGGACCCTCTGGGCTTCCTGGACTTGCATATCTATTTCCTTTGCCAGACTGGGGAAGTTCTCTTTCACTGTTTTTTCAAATAAGCTTTCAATTTCTTGCTCTTCCTCTTCTCCTCCTGGCACCCCTCTGATTCAGATGTTGGAAGATTTAAAGTTGCCCCAGAGGTTCCTAAGCCTCTCCTTATTTTTTTGAAGATTTTATTTATTTTATTTTTAGACAGAAGGGAAGGGAGGGAGAAAGACAGGGAGAGAAACATCAATGTGTGGTTGCCTCTCGCTCGCCCCCTGTTGGGGACCTGGCCTGCAACCCAGGTATGTACTGTGACTGGGGAATTGAACCAGTGACCCATTGGTTCGCAGGCCGACACTCAATCCACTGAGCTACACCAACCAGGGACTCTCCTCATTTTTTTGAATTCTTGTTTCTTCATTCTGTTCTGGTTGAATGTTACTTCTTCCTTTTGTTCCAAATCATTGATCTGAGTCTAGGTTTCCTTTCCTTCACTCTTGGTTCCCTGTATATTTTTCTTTATTTCACTTGGTGTAGCCTTCACATTTTCCTCTATTTTGTGACCATACTCAACCATTTCTATGAGCATCCTGATTACCAGTGTTTTGAATTCTGCATCTGATAAGTTAGCTTTCTCTTCATCACTTAGTTGCATTTTTTTTCTGGAGTTTTGATCTGTTCTTTCATTTGGGTCATATTTCTTTGTCTCGGTTCTCCTGTTACATTGTAAGGGGTGGAGGCTTGGGTATTAACCAGGGCATATTAACCCACTTCGCTGCATTGTGGAGCTACATGAAGGGGTGGGGGTCAGAGAAGGAACTATGCTGCTTGCTCAGCTCTTGCCCTGCATTTAGCCACTTCCCCCACCACCCACAAGCAAATTCTTCTGGTACTGATTACTGGGTGGGTGAGTTTGTGTACGTTCTGGGACCCTGTGGGTCTCTCCAACCAACTCTCCTGTGAAGGTGAGAGTTTCTCCTGCTGCCGCACCCCCCACAGGTTTTTACACCCACAGGTTTTGAGACTTTATATTCCCATGCTGGAACCCTGGGTTGTGCAGTCTGTCTCACTCCCCAGTTGTTCCTCCCAATTTATCTGCTTGGAAATGTGGGACTGCCTGGTCCACCAGCCACTGCCTCACCTAGTCCTCCAGCCTCTGCCTTGCTGTGTACCCTGTCTGCCCTGGCCGCCCATCTCTGCCCCTCCTTCCAGTCTGGATGAATGTTTCTTTTTTAACTGCTTGGCTGTTGGTCTTCCATACAGTTTGATTCTCTTGTAGTTCTCATTGTTTTTTGTTTTTAAATTTGTTGTTGTCCTTCTTTTGGTTGTGTGAGAAGTCAAAGTGCATCTACCTAGCCTACATCTTGGCTGGACAAAAAAAGTGACTATTGAAGGCTTGGCCAATTCTTAAATTTTAATATACTTACAAAGGGCAAAAAGGGAAAATATTTCACTTAATACCTTTGGAAACAAGCAAACAAAACTGGACTCCAGGCAGAGCAGACTTAGTCATGGCCAACAGGGGCAGGTCTTCTGTGTAGTTCATGACACTTAAGCCCCAGGACCCTGCAACAATGGCCCTGCACTTAATTTTGATTT
The DNA here is from genome assembly GCA_004026545.1 of Mormoops blainvillei. Lineage (NCBI taxonomy): Eukaryota > Metazoa > Chordata > Mammalia > Chiroptera > Mormoopidae > Mormoops > Mormoops blainvillei. The sequence goes on along the minus strand of PVJD01007170.1, from coordinate 10,793 downwards.
AAATTTGAATCTTTTTCTTAAAGGGGGCCCTCAGTTTAAGCTTTGGATGCCACAAAATCTGTTGATTGGTCCTGCTTGGAAGGTATTACCTTTGCTCACCTCTCAGGGACACAGGGAAATTTTGTTGGGGGTCTATCAGAGGACTTTTTGTCTGCCAGCTCACTCCATTAGAAGTCACACACATTCTGGATGAATACTAACTAGGGACCTTGGGTAGACGTGTGCTGTGCTCCATGACAATGGCAAGGCTGCAGCCTCTGCAACATGACAGCTCTCTGTCTCTCTGCTTCACCCACAATCAAGACATGTGAACATGTGGGATTATAAACACAAACCCTCCCTCAGCTTCTACAGAGGCAGGGTGCAGGACCACAGACACACACCTTCCAGGGCACAGGTAGGTATTTGACTTCCAAGTGAGAACTAGTACATCATAACAACCATTACCAACTACCTCTAACCAGTGCTGCTCAACTTCTATAACATGACAGTTGTCCTCATCTACACAATCCAAAGGCAAAGGACTCAGTTCTTTGTTATTCATAATGAATGTTGTCTAATTTGCATCACAAGACTAATGTTTTGTACCCCTTAGGCCCTGCGATTCCATGTATAAGAATTTATTCTAAGGAAATACTACTACTGTGCATAGGGATATGAATACAAGGGTATTCTCTCCAACATTGTTTATTATAGGAAAAAAGAGGAATAAACTTAAATTTTTATGTTTATTAAGTATTTAGTGTTAGAGAATTGTTAAATAAATTATGATACATCTAAATATAGTTGATATATCTATGTACCCTCGAACGACCCAGGTTTGAACTGAGCAGGTCCACTTATACACAATTTTTTTCAATAAGTATGCAGTCGGCCCCTTGTATTTATGTGTTTTGCACCCACGGATTCAAACAGTACCTTCTATTCATAGTTTGGAGTCTTTAGAGGCAGAGGGCTGGCCAATATATGTGTTGGTCTACACCATTTTATATAAGGGACTTGAGCATCATGGATTTTGGTATCTTCAGGGGTCCCTGGAACCAATCACCTGTGAATACCAAGGAATGACTAAAGTTTGGGGAACCGACAGTTAATACTCTGATTTTCTACTCCATGCAGGGTCAACACTCCTAACTCCCATGTTGTTCAAGGGTCAACTGTATACAAACATTCAATCATTATGTTGTACACCTGAAACTAGTACGATGTTATATGTCAACTATATCTCAGTTTTTTAAAAATTAAAACAAGTCACTTGAGAAAGGAAAACAATTAGAAAGCAGACTTTTCAATAGCAGCAATAGAATACAGAAGTCAATGGAATTCTAAATTCGAAGTGCTGAAGTGCTGACAATAACTAATTCATTCAAGAGTGTTTTAGTTATCTATTGCTACATAACACACCTCTCCAAAATCTAGGTAGTGGCTTAAAACAACAAGCATCATTTCTTTGCTCACAGTCCTATAACTGGGCAGGGCACAATGGCGACAGCTCATCTATGCTCTATGTGGTGCTTTGGCTGGGGTGGCTCAGCTAGGACTAGAAGACCCAAGATAGCTTCGTGAGTGTGATGCCTCAGCTGAAGGTACCTGGCTGGGCCCCTGTCTCTCCCTTTGTCATCTTTCATCTCCCAGGCTTACCTCATCTCTCCAGCAGGGCAATTGGACTTAGTTTCACAATGGCTGGTTCCCAAGCAGGTGAAAGCAGAATCTCCCAAGCCTCTTAGGATTTCAGCCAGGATGTGGTACTGTGTCACTTCCACATTCTATGGGCCAAAGCAAGTCACAAAGCCAGCTGACACCTAAGAGGAAGAGAAATAAACTCCAGCTCTCAATGGGAAGGGTGACATGTGTATTACAGAGATGGACAGAACTGTTGGTGGCCATCTTTGTTGACAATCCACCACAAAGAATGAGGGTGAAATAAAGGCCTTTGCAGACAAAGACTAATAGAGTTTACTTTAACATAATTGTTGGCATTAGAGCTGCTAACACTTCTATTTTAATAGAAAAGAAACTGAATTCAGAAGGAGCAGGATATAAAAATCAATGAAGAGCAAATTGGTAAACATGGGCAAATGCATATAAGCACCGATTGTGGAAAGTACAATAGTGATTATAATGAATTGGAGGCATGAAAATAAGACACACCTGAAATGCTGGTTGACAATACAGAAGATGAGAGGGGTGATCAGTGTTAAAATGTCCCAAAGACCCTTCCTCCTTCAGAGGATAATCAAATTTCTTTTTTTTAATTATATGTTATTGTTTATGTTATTACAGTTGTCCTAGTTTCCCCCCTACCTTTGCCCCTCTCTACCCATGTCCATGGGTCATGCACATATGTTCTTTGGCTACTCTATTCTCTATGCTGTAATTTATATCCCCATGTACTTCTTAGTCACTTCACCTCTTTCATCCTTCCTCCAGACCCTTATCCCATCTGGCAATCATCAAAACATTCTCTGTATCTATGATTCTGTTTCCGTTCTGCTTGTTTATTTTTTTTAGAATCAACTGTTGATAGATATGTATTTATTGCCATTTTATTTTCATATTTTTTCTTTTCTTTTCCTCCTCCTCCCTGTCCCCTCCACCTCCTCTTGCTCCTCCTCCTTCTTCTTCAAGAAGACCATTTCAAAGAACATTTCATATAATACTGGCTTGGTGGTGATGAACTCCATTGTTGTTGTTTTTTTTAGTGTGAAGCTCTTAATCTGTCCTTTGATTCTAAATAATAGCTTTGCTGGGTAGAGTAATCTTGGTTGTAGGTCTTTGTTTTTCATCACTTTGAATATTTCTTGCCAGTCCTTCCTAGCCTGCAGTTTCTGTTGAGAAATCAGCTGACAGTATTGTGGAAGTTCCCTTGTAGGTAACTAACTGCTTTTCTCTTGCTGCTTTTAATATTCTCTCTTTGTATTTAACCCTTCAAAAAATTTTTATTGATTGATTTTAATGAGAGAGAGAGAAACACCAGTTTGTTTTTCCACTTAGTTATGCATTCATTGGTTGATTCTCGTATGTGCCCTGACCAGGGATCAAATCCACAATGTTGTTGTATTGGGACAATGCTCTAACCAACTGAGCTACCTGACCAGGGTTGGATCATTGAATTTCCGATTAACTTTAGAGTTAGAGTGCACATGAAAAGATGTAAAGATAAGCTCTAAAGAATAGGAATGAAATCTATAATTTCCAAGAAAAGAAATGAATGACTAAAACTAGAAAAAAATAATTAAAAGGCTTAATAAGTTTGAATAGAGTAGGAAACAAAGGAAGGAAAACAAACAAATGAAAACACCAAAATAGATGATAAAATACATCCACATAATAGCCATACTTTGTGGTGAAAAGACATTGAGTCTTAGATTAGATTCATGTTCAAACATGCCTAAATCTCAGGAACATACCAGAACAAAAAAATGGCAGCAAATTGCAAATGATACTGCATAATATCCTCTACATAAAATTTTAAAATGTGCAAAACAACACAGTGGTTTCTCAAAAAATTAAAAATAGAATTACCGTATTATCCAGCAATTCCAGTTCTGGAATTAAAAGCAAGTAATTGAACAGATATTTGTACACCAATATTCATAGCAGCATATTCCCAAAACCCAAAATGTGGAAACACCCCGTGTCTATCAACAGATAAATGGGTAAACAAAATGTGGCATAAACATAAAACAGAATATTATTCAGCCTTTAAAAAGAAGGACACATGCTATGACATGGATAAATCTTGAAAACATTAAGCTTAGTGAAATAAACCAGACTTCAAAAGGATAATGATTATATAATTCCACTTATATGAAGAACCATAAATTCATAGAAAGTAGAATGGTGGTGGCCAGGGACTGTGGATGGGGGAGGGAATAAAGGAGCCATTGCTTAATGGTCACAGAGTTTCAGTTTTGGAAGATGAAAAAGTTCTGGAAATGGATAGTGGTGATGGTTGCACAACAATGTGAATGTATTTAATACCACTGAACCATACACTTAAAAATGGAGAAAATGGTAAATTTCATGTTATGTATATTCACAACGATAAAAAAGAACATACAAAGCAATGCTATACATAGTTTGTAAATATGTATGGTGAAAGTATAAAGACATGCACAGGAATGGTGAACTGTAAATTAAGGAGGGCAATTTCACCTGAGGGGCAGGAGAAAAGGGTGGACAGGATGTGTGGGTTGGACCTGTTATGTTTCAGTTCTAAAAACAAAATCTGAAGAAAATAGGACAAATTTAGATGGTAGGTATACTTATGTTCCTTATCATTATACTCTAAACTTTTCAATATGCTTTGAGTTTTTCATAATCTGAAGGAATGAGATATTTTGTATGCCTGTTAAGTAGGAGTTGTGCTGTAGGCCTGATAGTATTACACTTATCAATGAGTCTCCCCACTAAGAATAAGCTCCTCCACCCTCATGTCACCTTCACTTATTTGCCAAGTCTGGAGCAGAGCCTGGAAATTGCCACATCAGAAGATACTTCCAAACCCACCCTCTCCAGGCTGACAAAACTACATCTTTCTTGCAAGAATCCGCAGGAGTGAACGGGCAGAGAAACGGCCAGCGGAGGAATCCTGGCCACCTACAGAAGCTGTGGATGTTGTGGGCTGCCCTCTACATGAAGATATGGAACGTTACTTTCCTTTGGTGGTCTCACTCCATGCTGGCCTCACTGTGTGAGCATATGCAGGGAGCATTTGCTTGAGCAAGTCTGGGGTTTGGAATTGATTTCCACACTAACAAGGCTGTGAGAAAGGTGATCAATGTTCATGCTCAGCATCACCTGCCAAAGGCCTGTCCTTCCCTGTGAGGAATGACAAGAATCCTCCTTTCCACCCTCATCTGAGACATGTTTGCTATGATGAAGTCCCCATGTTTCTAACAAGAGTCTTCATTCCCCTCTGTTGAGCTGAAGACCTTTGGATGTGCTCTTTTGAGCGGGTCCCTCTTTCCTAACTTCACCCTCATGCAAATGGCTGAACCAAGCAAGAGGCTCTTCTGGACTTCATCCAGACTGTGGCGAGATACCACAGCACAGTCCTATTCTGCTGCTTTGAGGCTGTTCTTTGCTTGTCTGACCTTCAGTTATTCTTGGAAGTAATGCTCAGATGGGTACCTACTACCCCACTTTAAGCCACAAGTTTGTGTCATACAAGGCTCAGAGCATGAGCAATCCTGAAGAAGCAGCTCTGTGGTGATTGACTGATAAGGATGTCCACCTGGGTAGGCCTGATGGTACCTTAAATATACCTTCTGTTGATCCCTTGGGAGAGTTTATCAGCTATGTGATATTGTTACTGGACAGGAACTGGCTGGGAGCAGGTCTGCCTCAGGCTGGCCTATAGTGTGTGGATTCTTGACTTTGTGTAGGAAAGATTTCACAACACAAGTCCAGGTGATTCTTTTTTTAATCTTCACTTGAGGATATGTTTATTGATTTTAGAGAGCAAGGAAAGGAGAGAGAGAGAAATATCATTGATCTGTTGCCTCCTGTATGCATCCCAACTGGGGATCAAACCTGCAACCTAGGTACGTGCCCTAACTGGGAATTGAACCAGCAAATTTTTGGTATATGGGACAACACTCCAACCAACTGAACCACCCGAGCATGGTGAGTCCAGGTGATTTTGAAGGTACATTTATTAAAGTGGGGGACAGTGAGCCCTGGTCAGTTGGCTTGGTTTGTTGGAACATCGTCCCATATACCAAAATGTGGGTTCAATTCCTAGTCAGGGCATATACCTAGGTTGTGAGTTCGATCCCTGTTGGAGTGCATATCGGAGGCAACCAACTGATGCGTCTCTCACATTGATGTTTCTCTCTTTCTCTCTCTCTCTCTCTCAAAATCAATGAAACCTATCTCAAAAAAAAAAAAACCCACTAGGGACAGCAAAACAAAAGAAGGACTTATGGCAGAAGAAGCAACAGGAGAGCCTAGGTGGTGCTCTGCTTTGGCCCCCTAGAAACGTTATAGGAAAGGAGTGAGCCAAGGTGTGGCTGTTGTTAGCTCACTGGGAAGTAGGGAAAAAAAGGGGGCTTTGAAGACAAGACAAGAGGTAAGCCCAGGACAAGCTACCACTGTCCACTGCTCTCCTGATTGCGAGTCTCATGGGAACCCTTAGTGTTTAGGAGGAAGTAATATGTTCACACTTGAGAAGTGGCATGTGTGTGCTCTAGAGCGAACCTGCACTGATATCCTTTATTTTGACAGTTTTCTCTCTCTTCTAAGGGTCAGAATCTTCAGGGAGGGTTTCAGCAGAGTATCAGTCTTCCAGGTGTGTTTTTAATATGGTAATGCATCAAAATGAGCATATAGGGGAACTTGAAATTATGCTTTGGTCTGCTTTACTGTTTTATTTTCATCTTGGGTCTATCTGGCTTTAATGGGGCTTTTGTTATTTGTTCTCTTGACTTCATCTGTCCTTGGGTTTGGCTGGCAAAATGACATTAGTTGGGTCTTCGTTACCTATCTCCCTGACCAGGGTGATTGAAGCTATGTATCTTTGGTTAGGGAGAAGAGGTATGAACCATTTGCTCTCAAGTGTCCTTAGTCGGGGAGATGAGGTCTTGTGATTCACTGGCTGGCTGTAGGTTGTTCAAATTGTTTGACCTTGTTTAATTTTCATGTCTCAGTTTCCTTATTCCATTCGTCCAGGACTTTTCCTATCTTCTTACTATCCTGTCACAATCTGAGGTCTGCACAGTGGAGTGGAATGGACAGTCTTGTACCAACCCCTTCACTGCTGGAATGGAGTTACCTGGGGCATCTCTGCCCATTAACAAAGCAGGTGCTATCCTTGGTTGACTATCTCTGTACATAAAACATACCATCTCATTCTTACAACAACCCTGTAAAAGAGGTATTATCAGCCCCTTTTCTCAAATGAGGAAACTGAGGTTCAAAGAGCTCATATGACTTGCCTGCACTCATGGAGACTAAATATGGAAGAACTAGCATTAGTGTCTGAAACCACACTCAGAGGCAGCCTTGGCCTCAGCAGTGGGTCCAAGTTGGTGGGGTTGGGGCCATAGATCCATGGCCCTGTGGTGGTACAGAGAAGCCCCTGAGGCCCTGTGTTCCAACGCTTTCACACTGCACTGATTGAGGAAAGTGAGTGGGAACTGTTAGAATGCAGAAGGAGGTTCACAGCAGGGAAGACCTATGACAGTCCTTCCTTAAAGATGAGCTTGTGCCTCATCTGCCCTTTTGTTGAACTACTCACCACAACAGAAACTGCTTATGTGCAGGTGGATGTGCAGGTGTTCTAAGAGAAGGAATGACACACAGCTTCATATTAGAGTTCCATGAGTCAGTCAGAGCCCACCTGTCCACCTGCCCTGAGGACCTACACCCGTCATGTGCTGGCCCTTCAGGCTCCTGCCACAGTCCCGCCTACGGCCGTTGCAGCCCCTGAGCCCCTCCTGTCCAACTGAGCCAGACCAAGCAGGCTGATGGACTCTTTCTTAGATTGCAAATAGTTTTTATTATGAACTATAGCACGATTCAGGGAAGTTGTATAGCAGTTTAAGAGCTCATTGTAAACCAGATACCTTGCAGTCAGGTCATGAAGTAGAGTATCACCAGCACCCCAGAAGCGGGAAGTGTGACTTTCCACTTAGCAGTCATGCACCATGCTGGACTTGCTACCCAAGGAGATTCCAGGAAGTGTTTGCACCACCACTGATGAGAAATCTAGGATCTGGAGCCACACGGCAAGGCTGTGAGAAAGGTGCTCAGAGCATCTGCCTCGCACGATCTGATAAGTGGCTATATGGCAACAAATTTAGATAGAGAGATAGATGGATGGATGATAGATGATAGATAGATGGATGATAGATAGACGATGGATGATAGGTCCCTTACACCTATAGCTGGACTGAGGTCAGGTCAGGCAGGCAGGAGCACCACAATGTTACTGGGATATTAGAACATTGCTGGACATGTAATGGGAATGAAAGAAAATGTACTGACTAGAAGGCCTCAGAAGAAGGGCCTGTTAGGACCCTGGCTGGTGGCTCAGTGGAGTGAGCGCCAGCCCGAGAACTAAAGGGTCGCCGATTTGATTCCCAGTCAGGGCACATGCCTGGGTTGCGGGCCAGGTTCCCAATATGGGTCATGCAATAGGTGACCACACATTGAGGTTTCTCTCCTTCTCTTTCTTCCCCCTTCCCCCTCTCTCTAACACATAAATAAATAAAATCTTTAAAAAAAAAAAAAAAGGACATGTTAGAGACTTTCAGTCAAAAGGAACAGAAATCTGAAAACTAGTGGCTTAGGGGTCTATTTTTTCTCATGTAACAAGAGCCTAGGGTTGTTGTGAATCTAAGGGCCATAAGACTCTAAGTATCTCTCCATCCTTCTGCTCTGCCCTCTTAAGCTTGTGTCCTTTAACCTCAAGTTCATTGCCTTGCAGTTGCAAAGTGTCCTCTGCAGTTCCAAGCACTTCACCTATGCTCAATGCAGGCAGGAGTGGATAGGGCAGAGGGCAAAGGACAAAGTGCAAAGCCAGCTAAATCTATTTCCTTTTAAGGAACTTTCCCAGGGGCCTCTTCCAGTCACTTCCATTTATATCTCATTTGTCAAAATTGGTTCCCCGGCCACCTCTAACTGCAGGGGAGCCTGGGAAATCAACTTTTTTTTTTTTTAATTGCTGGCCATATTGCTACCCTGAGAATGACACTGAGAAGAAAACTAGTAATTCTTTCTCAAAGAAATACTTTGCGGTAAGGCAATGAGCACCACACCACCATCAGCTGTCCTCCGAGGGCTGCAGGTCTAGCAAGTTGCAGCGCTTTTGCTGAATGAGGACATAATTTGGGGCCCAGAGCTGAATCACTCATACATGTGTTAAGAAAGTCTGGGCAACCCTGACTGGAGTGGCTCGGTTGGACAGCATCCCACAAAGTGAAAGGTCACTGGTTCGGTTCCTGGCCAGGGCATATGCCTGGGTTGTGGGTTCAGTCCTTGGTGGAGGTGCATTACGAGAGGCAACCGATTGATGTTTCTCTCCCTCTCTTTCTCCCTCCCTTTCCCTCTCTCTAAAAATAAATAAATAAATAATCTTTAGAGAGTCTGCCAGGCAAGCTGAGTGCTGAAACTTGGGAGAGGACATCCAAGAAGCTCAGGGAACTGACACCCAGGAACATCCAGGCTGCAACCTTGTGGGCTGAGGCCCAATCCAGATCCAGAGAAAAATAAACAAACATTATGCTTATCAATCATCTACAGTTATTCTGTAGATGTCTTCCAAGCATGCCAGCGTTTTTTGACTTTTGGATTTCTAAGAGATTTCTACATATTAAGGATATCAATATGTACCGAGTATCTCAATGTAAAGGGGCAATAAATAATTGATAGTCAGCATCCCACCAGGCTGAAGCTACATTCAAGGGTGAGGCCCTGAGCACTTTGGGAAGAAGGGGAGACCCTGTAGTAGGGGCAAGTCTCTTCCTCACCACTCCACACACGCACACAGGAATCACTCCCAGATTTAGAGTCAGGATTTGGGACATTGTGACATGTAAAAATTGGGATATTGTAGGTTAAAATATGTATTTCTACCTTACTTTGAAAAATTGGAAGATGTAGCAAATAAGGAACCCACATTACCTTATGCAAACTACCTTCTGGAGCAGAGATCTTCTTTACACAGGAATAGCTTCCAGTCCACCTCAGCCCCCACAGTGGGGTCTCCTGGAATCCAGCTCTATTTTAAAAGACTCTCTGGGCAATTTACAAGCGTTGCTAATCCCGTTGTTGATGGGTCTGTGCAAGAGAAAGAATGTGTGACTTGGGAAGGAAGAGGGTTACCGGGGAGCATCTGAATTTGGTTGATACTGGCTGTAGCAGTGGAACTCTTGGCCTACCAGGGAGCGACCTAGTAGTCGGGATGGTGGGAGCCCCTAACCCTGTGCCCGGGTCCCACAAGGAGAGGAAGTCACAGCGGTTGAGGTGAGAACAGGGGTTGGGAAGAGGCAACCACAGACACAGCAGCAGGCGGGTGCCTGGCCCAGATGCACCTGCTAAACCCTTTCTGCAGAAATCGCTGCTGCGTGCAGAAATGCAGCATGTCGTAGCTTCTGAGAGCAAGTGCTCAGGAGTCCCACTGTGTGTGCAGGCAGTCCTCAGGACCAGCCCAACCAGGTGCACATTTCAGGCAACTGTGGGTTTTTAAAAGTGTTTTTGATCCACAGGTGAATATGGCTTGAACAGGGGAGTAGGGGGAAGAGACTTGAGGTGCCATTTTCTAGCGCAGGCCCTGGCCAAGGGGTGTCCTGGGAGGAAGGGGGAGTGCTGCAGGGCACAGGTTGGTAGTCAAGCTGCAGGGAGCAAGCCCCAGGGTAGTGGCACTCCTCTGTGTCCTCCGTTAGTAAGGTCCTCCTCTCCCCTTGCCAGTACAGAGTTCTCCTGCTCCCCTCTCTGCAGGCCACGGTCTCTAGTCATGGGGATGTTCTGCCAGCTCCCTTTGTCTTTTGGGGTCTCTCCTACCCCAGATAAGCCCAGAGCAGGCTCTGGACCTCGGAGAGGGTGGGGATGCAACACAGGGCATCTTGCCCATCGTCACTACCTCCTCCACCTTCAACAGTCACTGATGCACACATTACAGCATCTTTATAAGGCCTGGCCAAGTGACATAGAGTTGGGAGAGGGTAGTACCGGCCACACTACCCTCAGAGCAAAGAACAGGACTCCTTTCCTAAGAACACAGGCCCCCAGCACAGTCTCACCATCTAAGAGGTGGGCCAAGGTCACTTGCCCTCCTGCCCAGGGAC
>PVJD01007169.1:0-87883 GCA_004026545.1 Mormoops blainvillei | reverse complement strand
CACGGAGAAGCGAGAGTCTCAGGGCGAACCGCGCAAACCTAGCGCCCAAGCTCCTGCCGTTCTTGCTTCACCTCAGCCTCCCCGACTGCCCCTACCCAAGTATTTGAAACCCCAGATACACATTTTATCCGTAAGTCATGTGTGACTTTTAATATGAGAAACGCTTAACCTTCCTTTAATCACGGGAAAACAATTTAAACTGTACCCATTTTTGTTTACCAGGTTGGTAAACATCAAACATTGATCACAGAAATGGACATTGAGCCCTGGCTTGTGTAGCCCAGTGGATTGAGTGCCGGCCTGTGAACTGAAAGATTGCGGTTCGATTCCCAGTTGGGGCACGTGCCTGGGTTGCGGGCCAGGTCCCCAGTTGCAGGTGTGCGAGAGGCAGCTGATGGATATATCTCTTGCACATCGACAGTTATCGCCCTTTCTCCCTCTCTTCCCGCTCTCTAAAAATAAATAAAATCTTAAAAATTTTTTAATAAAAAAAAAGAAATGGATATTGTTAACAGGAGAATAAATTGGTGTTCAGCTCTTTTGCAGTATCGATCATCAATTTAAAAATATGTACCATTTGCTCTGGCCGGTGTGTCTCAGTTGGAGAGTCGTCCTGTACCCAAAAGGTTGCGGGTTTGATCCCCGGTCCAGGCACATATGAAAGGCAACCAGTCGATGTCCTGAATCACTATTTCTCTCCCCCTTCCTCTCTCTCTGGAAAGCAATGGAAAAAATGTCCTCAAGCGAGGATAAAACAGAAAAGCAACCCCCCCCAACACATACCTTTTGCCCACTTACAAGAATCTGTATTTCATTATTACCTTAAGTGAAATATAGTAAAAAATTGGGAAAAGCCAGGTATCCTTCCATGGATGAAAGGTTAAATTAATTATGTCGAGCCACGCAGTAGAGAACAAGGGCTCAGTGAAGAGAATGGAGTAGGTCATAGGTGCCACAGGGGACGGCGTCAGCCCGCCTTGTCAGAATACACAGACACAGCCTGTAGGCGTATGGACGGGGGCTGCGTGTGTGTGTGTGTGTGTGTGTGTGTGTGTGTGTGTGTGTATGAGAGAGAGAGAGAGAGAGATTCTACAAGCAGAAAAATGTTTGAAAGGACATGTACCAAAGTCAAGGGTATTTCTCTGTGAAGTGGGTTGGGAGGTAGGAGTGAGGAGACTTTTAAAATTTTATGTACTTTCACATAGTCTGAATTCTTATCAATAGACATGGGCTATTTTTTTGTAATTAGAAAAGTAACTAAAAGGAAGATAGCATTTGATGCGCTTTTATGGGTACTTAGGCAAATAGACATGGTGTTATCTCATGTTAAACCTAAATTACCGTAAGGAAGGAAAACTGCGTTGCTTCCTTTGACTGTGTGTGGCACACAGGAAAACATTTTCTGGGTTTCATGACAGGCAGCTGTCTGAGGAGAGTTTGGAGCGTTAAAGGAAACAAATGCTTGAAACTGCCTTTTTCTTTATTCAGACCGTGGGCCGATGCTTGTGAACACCTTGGTGGATTATTACCTGGAAACCAATTCTCAGCAAGTATTGCACATCCTGACTACCTTGCAAGAGCCACATGACAAGGTAACTGCCAGGGAGTAGAGCGCAGTGTGGGAGGCGTGCCCGCACGTGGCCCGCCGGCCCCCACGCCTCTGCTCTGCCTGCCGCGGAGGGCCGCTGCCCAGGTTGCAGCACGCGTGCGAATCACTTGCAGGACCTACGTTTCCGGAACAGTTTACAAAATGAAATAAATTTCAGAGGCTTTTTAAGATCTTGCCGCTTAAAGAAATCCTGGAAAAATCAGAACTGTAATCGTTCAGTGCCAGTTCGATGCATAAAGTACCCTCGTTAAACCCGTGCTTCGAACAGGACTCCTCATTAGTCTGGGAGAATCCGAAGTGCGGGTGACTAAGGCAGGGTGCTGATGGGTGAGGCCTGCTTCCCAGCACCCGAGGTCCTAATGTTCTGCTTTTGCCTTTATTTTTGTTGGTGGCTGATGGCTAACGGCACTGTAACGGCACACTATGAGACGTCTTGAGTTCATATGCTGGTGACTTTACCAAAATTTGAAGGCCTTGCCGTTGCCTTTTTCAGCACGTCTGGTTTTTTTCATCCTGGGCTGATTTTAACTTCTGCTACTGCCTGGTTGATACTTGGAGCCCAACTCTGGCGGCCAGGCTACTGTAGCAGCAAGTGGCTGCTTCCGGCAGGGTCCCCTCACAGCTTCAGCACCTGCTGCAGGCTGGGGACCTGTGATTATGGCACTAAGTGGCCTGTTTGTACTTCAAAAAGGAGGTCGACAAAGGAGCGTCCTCTGGGCCCAAGGCCTCTTGCCTGCTGCAGACCTGTGTTCTGCGGCGCCTTTTTCAGGAAGTGCAGGCTGTCCTCTCTCAGGCCAGAGGCAGCAGTGTTTTGTTTGCCAACATGGTTTAAAAAGCCTTGAATGTGACCTCCGTACCTGTGTGACCCTTGTTCTGCATAGGGCAAGCCTTGGGGGGCCAGGTCCATCACTGTCGCCTGTGTTTATGTGAGTCTCGTACGTTGGTCAAGGGTCTCCCTTGGCTCCTTTGACATGCCCCCCGACCCCCAGCTTTACTGAGATGTATTTCCGTTCTTTCACATTTTTAGCACCTCTTAGACAAGATGAACGAATACGTGGGCAAGGCCACCTCTCGGTTATCCACCCTCTCGTTACTGGGGCACGTCATCCGACTGCAGCCGTCCTGGAAGCATAAGCTCTCGCAAGCACCTCTCTTACCTTCTTTACTGAAATGCCTCAAGGTACGATGTTGGCAAGAATTCACTCGAAATGGCCCTGTGCTCGTGGTTTCTGACCCGCAGGGTCACTTCAAGCAAGTGAACAGCTTGACTTTAGCTTGGAGAATGTGGAGACTTCTAGGCGTTGGTGTCTCTCACTGAATAGCAGAGCTGGGACTGAGCACGCGCTCAGTGCGCCCCTCACTCATGGCTGAGCACCTTTCGTCTGAGCAAATCCGGTTCTGCTCCGTTCACGCTGTTCCCACATTATTTGCTCTGACCCTCTTCGGTTTCATCCTTCGCTAACCCTCCCTCAAGTTAAAAATGTGCCGGTTTATCTTTGGGAAACCCCATTCCTAAACTCCTTTTTAGCTCATAGGAAAAGGGCTTGGAAGCCCCTTTTAGCCGTTGGGGGCATGCCTGGTCTCAGTGCCCATCAGGGTGCCTGCTGAGCTATAGTCTGCTTTTTTGCACTGTCCTTAGTTTTTCTACACGATCAAAACCTAAACAGAACCATCTAGTTCGAGTTTTGATAGTGGCTGAGCTACTGAGGGCTCCTTGCTTAATCTGTTTCAGTTCCTGACTTGTTTCCTATCTGTAATCTAAGAAAATGTGGTTAATAGGCAGTGCCTGCCCTTCACAGAGACATGGAAAATCCTCGTGGTATTTATTGCAGACTGGCAGCACCTTTGGACTCATGTGATAAGGCACCCTGCAGAGTGATTTTTGTCTTTGCCAGTAAGAGAACTAACGGCTGTATGACCCCTAGAGGTGGGTCCCAAGGAGTCACATTGGTAGGGTGTCATAAAACCGTGCATGTAATATTGGGGGGAAAAAAACCCAGGAACAATTTTAACAATTTTTTTGCGCGACTGCGTTGATGAAGCTATCATCCGTTTTCGAGGCGCACCATTTGGGTCAGATCGCAAAACTGCTGCTGTTTCCCGAGATGGCGAGCCTTGGAGATTTCCCATAGGCTGTTCCCCAAGTCTTCAGTTAGAATGTGGTGAAAATCGGGGTTGGTCGTTTTCACTGGCACTCATTACATGCCCCCCTACTGATATTCCGTTTCCTCTTCACTAGACGTCTGCCATAACGAAAGGCACGAGGAGTGATGGGAGAACTAAGCGTGTTTGAAACTTTATTCCCAGGCTAGTCTCACAGACCCCTCTTTAATAGGGGTGGTGACTGTCTTAGTTGCCATGGGGGTCTTTCTATAACTATCTTGTTTCTTAAATCTGAACTCCAGTTCCTTGGCGAACATTCATGATTTAATTATGGGTCAGGTGAGCTGCTGTCGCTAGTCTAGGTGATTTATTATCCATTAGGTATTACATGTCTTCAATTAGCCTAAAGTTATATGACTCGATATTTAAATTAGAGACAGGGTCAGAGGTCACCATCTCATCTTTTATTTGCTGATTTCTAGATATTGTGAAGGTGAGCCATTAGGTAGACTTGTTAATGTTGTGCTCATTTCTTCTTAAGGCTCTACTTCTTGTCATCTTTTAAAAAGCCTTGTATTCCTCGTTAATGTGTTGTGTGTTTTTAAATTGATTTTTAAAATGTAAATATTTTAGGATTCAGTTGAACTGACAAAAACAGCAACGTTCCTTTGTTTTGTTAAAAAGCAACTTGGCGGGGGTATAAGGGGACTAAATGGTAATGGAAAAAAGCATAACAAACATCAAATTAAAAAAAACAAAACAGCTTCTGCTTCCTTTGGGAGCTCTAAGTAGGGCTTGTAGGGCTTCCAGGGCTTCGGGGGCTTGGGAGGGACAAGCCAAGGCCCCGCCCCCCGCCCCCTGCTGCCTGCGTCCAGGCACGTCCAGCTGGCCCCAGGTAGTTCCCCCGTGGGGTCTGCCCAGCGCTGCCTCTGGAACCCTAAGGCCCTGGGCGCCTCAGGGACGGAGCCTCTCACCTGAGACCCCTCGGCGTTCCGTGCCTCCGGTCCCCGCACACCTGATGGGTGTCTCTCCCCGCTCACCTGTGCCCCTACAGGTGGACACCGATGTCATCGTCCTCACAACTGGGGTCTTGGTGTTGATAACCATGCTGCCAATGATCCCTCAGTCAGGGAAACAGCACCTGCACGACTTCTTTGACATCTTCGGCCGTCTGTCGTCGTGGTGCCTGAAGAAACCAGGTAAAGACCTCCTCATGCGCCTGTCATGCCCTGCCCAGTGGCCCTTCCCGTTACCGGTGAGCGGGTCACGGGCTATGAGAGAAGGACTGTGAGGTGGGTGCCGCCTGCAGCTGATGAGAAAGCAGCCTGGGTGCGTGGGCTGTGGGCTGAGGGCAGAGGTGCGGCTGGGGAGAAGCCTTCGGTCACCCGTGGGCTCGAAGGGTTGGTGGGAGGTGAAACCTCCTGGCCCTCGACAGACTGAAGAGCAGCGTCGGCTGCGCCCGGCCGGCCTGGGGGCGCCTGGGGGCCTCCTTGCCTCGGCCCTCGCACTGCCGTGGCAGAGTGCAGCTCGGGGCTCCGAGAGCCTGGGCGGGTGTCTGCCGGTTGGGGAGGGAGGAGGCCGCGTGTCCACGTCCGTCTTCTAGTTGCAAATGCCGTGGGCCTTCCCCATCTCAGCAGGTAGCACTGCTCTGCCAGGGTGACTCAGCAGCTGTGAGCATGGGAAGTTCGGGGGTCATCCCGCACGTGATGTTCATGCCAACAGGATGAGATGAACGAGCCCGCAAGACGGAGGCCCGTGGCTGCGAGCACAGGCCCGTGTGGGCCGGTCATGCTATGCGTCAGCCCTTCCTGGGGTCAGGGCGGTCTCTTCACTGTAGGGAGGGGCTGCATGCACGGTGTGGACGTGGGGGCTTCCACTGGACCCAGGCACGGCTGGATTAACTGACTTCTCTTTCTCCCACCCTTAGCTCTTCTTAAAGCTGGTTTCAGGATGATAGTTTTTTTCACTGTATAGTTACAAATTTGCGTAGCTAATACTACGTGCTGATTTTATTTTATTTTTTATTATTATTTTTTAAGATTTATTTATTTCTAGAGAAAGGGGAAGGGAAGGAGAAAGAGGGAGAGAAATATTAATGTGTGGTTACTTCTTACATGCTCCCAACTGGGGACCTGGCCTGCAACCCAGGCATGTGCTGGGACTGGGAATCGAACCGGTGACCACTCAGTTTGCAGGCCGGTGCTCAGCCCACTGAGCTACACCAACCAGGGCATACATACTGATTTTAAAAGGTTCTCACACATTTGTTCACAAATGTTTAAACCTTTTCATGCACCCACACAGTACAAGGCACTGAGAGTATGGAAGTGAGCATGACAGTGCCCTGCTCAAGGGGCATCTACCAAGTAGAGTGATGGATGGGGGGATTAGAAATGTCAGGGACAGCGACTGTCGTCACAAAGGCAGCTCGGCGTGGTGGGAACGTCCGGGGTCCTGTGGAAGGGATGGCTGGAGAGGAGGGCAGAGATGAGATCAGCAGGAGCCTCAGGGTCACACGGAGCGGACTGGAGTGCAGCCGGCGGCGCAGGGAGCCACTGGTGGGTTTTCAGCAGGGACGTCTGCTGAGCACACATTCATGTTTAAAAACCCTCTCCATTTCTGTGGAGCAAGGTAGGAATGTCCACCAGCAAGGAGTCATGTGGCAGCTTCAGGTTCGTGTCTGTTTGGCACACGCCCATCTTGTATGCGTCTCAGTCTCCCCCCGGCGGCTTCCTTTCTAGGCCACGTGGCAGAGATCTCCCTCGTCCATCTCCACACCAGTGTTTACGCCCTCTTTCACCGCCTCTACGGGATGTACCCTTGCAACTTCGTCTCCTTTCTGCGCTCTCACTACAGCATGAAAGAGAACGTGGAGACCTTTGAGGAAGTGGTCAAGGTACGTGAGAGCCATGCAGACAGGCTGCATTTAAAACTTTCGTGTTAAATGGTAGATGGGAATTCTGAAAAGAATTCCACCTTCCCCCCCAAACCAGGTCCCCTCCCCAGCCCTAGACCACCACTGATCCACCTTCTGCCTTTATAGACCTGCTTGTCCTGAACATTTTACATAAGTGGAGTCATATATGCAGTCTTTTGTGGCTGGCTCCTTTCACTTTACACAAAATTTAAAGGTTCATCTGCGTTGTAGCATGTATCAGTATTCGTTCTTTTTTATTGTTAAATAATATTCTGTTGTGTGGGGATACCATAGAGGCTAAGCCTTTTACTTGCAACTGATCCCTTCTAGCCAATGATGGAGCATGTGCGGATTCACCCGGAACTAGTGACCGGATCCAAGGACCATGAACTGGACCCTCGGAGGTATGGAAACACACCAGTGACATAATTCACACAATCTCCTGGGAGACTGAAAATGGGATCTAGGAGATGTCCTTCCTGAGGAGTCACTGGAGAATATAGGTTCTTCTGCGTAGGGACTGAGTCCATTTTGAAGGACTCGTACAGTGAAAACTTCACGCGAGTCTGAAACCTGTTCCTGACTGACAGAGAATGGAGAGCGTGTTTAGCAGAGCGGAAGGAGCTGCAGTGCAGACACGTGCCCCGCAGGACCCCAGGAGGGCCTCCAGCACAGTGGGAGCGGCGATCGTGGGAGGCAGGAGCTGGAGGGTGTGCCTGAAAAGCAAGTGGATTGTGGAAAGTCGTGGCGTCGAGTCTGGGCTCCCTGGGCTCCCTTCTTCCCTGGCTTCTCCAGGCAACACCCTCCTCCGTGGAGCCCTGCAGGGCTTCCCAGGCTCATTCTCTGGAGAAACAGCCTGCAGGGCTCTTGATTGGAGGATACCAGGCACGGTGCTCCGTGTCCCACCTCAGAGACGTCTCCTGTCCTTGTTTTTGTGTTCATCATCCTCTCTTTTCTCTGTAGTGTTGCCATACACGTTATTTCATTTGCAGCACTAATTAGGAAGCAAAGCCTGGCTCAGGAAAAGGTAGTGGTGTCACGGTCAAACAAAGGGTCCCGGGAGATGAGAGCAAGAACAGTATCTGAGTCTTGGTCTAGCTTCCCCTTCTGCGGAAGTTAGTGGGCAAGGGCATGAGTGAGTCCTGGGAGAGAGAAAGCCCGCCGTAGTCAGAGCGCTGGGCGGGGCCTAGAGCGAAGACCAGAAGTTGGGTGTGCTGCCGGCACGATGGCAGATTGAGGGGGCCGCTCCGTCTGCGGCTGCTACGCGCAGAGGCCTGCTCTCGGGAGTGGTCCTGGCAGGCTCTTTCCGGGGGCGGGAATGAATGCCCTCCACTGCCCCGGGCAGAGGAGGAGGTGAGTAGAGATTTCATCGGTGCAGAGTAAAGGCAAGCTAAGTGCAGATGCATTAGGTAGGCCAGGGTCGCCCAGACGCTCTGTCCATCAGTTCAGAGCAGTCCAGGGGCGGCGGGCACCGTAGCGATGACTTGCAACTCGCCTGTCTCTTGGGGCCCCCTCGCTGATCTGAACGGGTTGTCTCTGTGCCTCGTGCGGAGCCGTCGTCTTCCTCTCCTGGGGCTTCCCTGCCCCTTTGCAGGGTCCCCTATCTTGTGCGTCTCAGGTCTTTTGAGGTGACTGTTGTTTGCATGGAATGTCACTTCTAGTGGCTTTTAGAGAGGGTGCAGTTTTTTGGCTGGGTATAGACTTCTAGGTTGAGAGTCGTTCTCATTCAGCCATTTGAAGGCATTATTTTATTGCCACCTTATTTAAAGGCCTTATTTCATTGCTTGCTTCCAGTGTTGCTTTTGAAATCAAAGATGTTCTGATTTTTTGATCATCCGTATTTCCTGCATTTTTCCCTGTGGAAGCCTGCAGAATCTTTTCTTTGTTTTCATAATATTCTGAAATTTCCTAGTGAGGTCCCTTGGTATGAGTCTATTCTCATTGTTCAGTGTGGGCTGTTTTTCTGTAAACGTGGAACATGAAGATGAGAATCTCTATTGGATTATTAATTAGAAACACGTATAGCAAAACTGTGTCGTCTGAAAGAGAGATAGTTTATACTTGAGCAAGTAAATGTATTATTAGGGCTTTGTAGGGCATTGGGCAAGTACTGAAGAAGGAAAAGAAGATAAGAAACGTAACCTGTGACTTTTGCTTTTAATTTGAATTATTAATGTGATTATATCTATTTGTGTATCTCTCGAGTAGTTTTGTACCCTTTATTTAAGATTATATCTTGAGCGTTTTATGTCATTTAATCTTTGGAAGAATGATTTTTTTAAAAAGATTTTATTTATTTATTTTTAGAGAGGGGAAGGCAGGGAGAAAGAGAGGGAGGGAAACATCAGTGTGTGGTTGCCTCTCGTGCACCCCCTACTGGGGACCTAGCCTGCAACCCAGGCATGTGCCCTGGACTGGGAATTGAACCGGCGTCCCTTTGGTTCTCAGGCCAACACTTAATCCACTTAGCCACACCAACCAGGGCTGAAAGCATGATTTTTAAAGTCAACTTTAGTAAGGTATAATTTAGGTACAATAAAATTCCACAGTTTTGACCAAAGTCCCAGTCACGATTGAAGAATGTTTCATTTTCCAGAATGTCCCCTCAGGGCCTCCTTCCCTCACTGGTAGGGATCACTGGCCTACTGGATGCTGGCCTTTTCATGGTGGTATCGCAATTCCTTCTCTGCAAAATGTATCTCTTGGGCTGAACTTTGGGTTACTTCTTTCTTCTATCTGTTGCAAGCCACACTGTACTGAGCATTGGTGTGCATCCTGGGGTATGTCTGTTTCCATAGGCCAGTTGCCTCGAAGTGGACCGTGGGTTCACGTAACAGAATCTCAGACAATTCTTTAACTATCCTCATGGGCTCTCCCCAGGTTTTAGACTGCCTGCGCTGGGTTGTGGTCTCGGGATGGCTTGCGAGTCCAAGGCTTGGCTGGGGCCCTGGATCAGGCTCACGCCCTGTCGGCTTCCAGGGCTCCCCGTTCCCGGCCGCCTTTCTTGCACAGGAGGTTTTCCCTGGTGGCTGCTCTGCGTTGTTTGTGTTCTCTTGCGAGGCTGTGCCTAGTCTTTTATGGGTTAAATTTTTCTTTCAGATTAGTTTCTGGTAACTTGGTATAACCGTTTTAAATAGGGAGGACCGAGGTGTGTGAGATGAATGGCTAATTTCTGATTGACCCTCCTTGCGCTGGCGTGGTTCTGCCGTGTTCTTTGCTAATCGTAGGCCAGTGACTGGCTGGAGTTGGCCCTCTTACGCCAGTGACTGACTGACAGATTACAGCTTGCATTTCTTGCCTTTCTGTGCCTTTCACAGGTGGAAGAAATTGGAAACCCACGACGTTGTAATCGAGTGTGCCAAAATCTCCCTGGACCCTACGGAAGCCTCGTGTGAAGATGGCTATTCTGTGTCTCTCCGCCACTCAGCCCGTCGTCCTCAGCGCTCCACCGACGTCACCTCCAGCCCTTATGCCGACACACAAAACAGCTACGGTAAGGGGCGGGGTGCTTCTCTGCACTAACCCTTGGCCTCTGGAGAACAGTGTTGATTGTTGTTGACTTTATTTTTGTTTTCCTAGAATGAGACTTAGTTCACTTTCTAAGAGCTGTTTCCCAAGTATTTAAAGTTTGAATTTGCCTCCATTTTGTCCTCATTCCTCTTTCAAGTGTAATTTAGTCCCATGTCCTTGACCCTCTCCCTGATGGGTTGAATCCCTGCAGACCTGTTGTGTCTTCAGTGCATAGAAAAGGAAGTGGGTGTGAGGCTCCACCTCACCAGGGGACCTTTCTACTGCTTAGGTGCTTGCAGTGAGGCCCTGAGGGCTGTAGCCCAGACGGGTTTGGGCAGCTGAGCACCGGGCTGGTGTAAGATGCCAGGCTTGTCTGCAGGCAGCACCCCGATGCCGCCCTCGGCTGCACCTTTGCAGGCTCTTCTGAGGCATGGCCAGGCAGCACGCCCCCCGAGCTGCACCACCGCGGGGCACTGCGAGATGCTCCTTTGTCCTCAGGCTGTCGGAGGTGTGCTCAGATGGTCTCAAATGCAGAGAACTGAATACTGTTGAAAGTCTGGCCTGGCAGGGGTGTCCAGCCTTTTGGCATCTCTGGGCCACAGTGGAAGAAGAGTTGTCTTGGCCATACATTATGTACATTGTAACACGTAATCATAAAAATTCTCGTGTTTTAAGTAAATTTATGATTTTGTGTTGGGCTGCAGGTTGGACACCCCTGGCTAGAGGACCGTACTTTTTTTCAGCAGAAGGCACACACTGACACCGCATGCTCTTCCCCTTCTGTTGCAGGGAGCGTGACTTCCACCCCTCGCCTCGCCACCCGGCCAGTGTTGTCCAGCACACCAGGGCAGCTGCCTCCGCCTCTGAGCTTCCCCGCGACGCGGCTGTCAACAGAGCCACCGCAAGTATGGCGTCCAGTCGCGTGCCGGCTCGCTCCCCTGCTCGCTGCTTAAGCTGGGCGTCTGGGTCAGGGTTTAGCATGTGGTCTGGGAAGCTCTCACGCCGCTCGTTACAGAACAAGCTGTTTTTAAGAGTATATTACATTGACAGAACGCACTAGAGTTTCCCTTGTGGTCTAGACTTGGAAAAGGCAGCTTGTCTCTTGATGAAGCTTTGATGAGATGCCTTTCTCAATTGGAAGGACCGTCGTGGTTGTGGCCCTCGGGTGACTTGGTGTTCGTTCCTCACTGCCCACGCGCCTTATTAACTCCTCAGGCTGCGCTCTGGAGCCCGTCTGTGGTGTGTGGCATGGCCACTCCTCCGACCTCTCCCGGAGCTGCCCCGTCGGATTTGTCCCACCCTTACAGTAAAGTCTTTGGCACAACTGGTATGTGTGTTTTCGGCTGGATTTGGGTGGTTGGCCGGGCCTGCCTTTTATGACCAGGAATGGTCTCTTAGATCTGACAGTGATTTTGGGCGCCACCTGCAGTGGTAAACCTGATGTTGACACTTAATGCAAACCTCTGGGGCTTCCGGAACACGTGAAGTGAACCTAAAAAAGAGGCTGGCCCAGATCCCCAGAAAGTTCATTTTAGTGGCTTTCTTCATAGTAATAGTTAGGCTGAGAGTAATTCGGCACCTTTTCTAATAATGGGACTCAGTGTATTCTGTGTGTATTCTGTCCTTGTCTCTGAGCAGGTGGAAAAGGAACACCCCTGGGAACCCCCGCGACCTCCCCTCCTCCGGCCCCACTCTGTCCTGCGGATGACTTCGTGCACGTGCCCGTCCCCCAGCCTGCAGCCGTGCCCTTCCGGAAGGTACGCTTGGCCACCCTCTGCCCAAACACAACGCAGACTCATCTGGTGAAACCTGTTGTGCTGGATAGAACTTGGGCCTAAAATGGGATGGGTTTGAACCAGAACACTGGAAAATAGACTCACCAGCAGGTCTTCGCATGCGGTCAACTGACTGGGGCGCCTGGAGCCCTTCTGGGAGCCCACCAGGTCAGAAGGCCTTTCACAGTGTCCTAAGCTGCCCCCAGGCTGGCCTTCGCCCCTGACTACTCTGAACTCGTGTGGAGACAGTGGTGGGTGAGCGGCTGGCCCCGGGGCACAGCAGGCGCCCACCTAATTCCTTGACACGTTGTTTCAGTTTAAAAGGAAAACTAACCGAAAAACCTAATTTAAAGTGTGTTCTATAGAAAGCAGTAAAAATTACTAATGTTATTAAGTCTCAACCTCGAGACAACGTGTTTGCGCCATTCTTCGTGGTGAGTAGGGAGTGACGTCAAGCGCGTCACTGAGCAACAGAGTGGCCGTGACCCAGGCCTGTGCGGCTGTCAAGCAGAGAACGGGCCTCGCGGCTTTTTTTCACGAAGCACCAGTGTTATTTTAAGGGACAGCCAATGGACAAACTGTGGTTATTTAGACCTAAGTATATGTCCGGCGGTTCGTTTCTTAAATGATAAACTGAGCCTGTCACTGCAAGATAAACAACTGACAGTATTTCTTGCCAGTGATGAAATTCAATTTTCAGGTGAAATTAGAAAATTAAAATACTGGTTTCTGCCCCAACAAGCTTGTTAGCTTCCCCTAGACTTTCATGATAAGACTGAAATGTCTCGGGAAGCTTGATGAGTAATTTGAATTTTCAGTATTGTATAGTGAAATGTTTCAACATATCTGCATGAGCTGGTGAATGAGTATTTTCTAAATGACCAAAGCATGACGCCGTAGATTCATGAATAGGTGAAAGATGCATTCAGGGTACAAGGGGGACCCGGGATGATACACAGTGTGGGAAGTTAATCACCATGGTTTCAGATTTCACATCGTAATGAACCTTTAAGAAATAACCCCATGTCAAGTTTGGGTGTAATACCAAAGATGGTTATCCACAGCTATCTGAAAAGTCTGTTGACATGTGTTTACCACTACTTATCTGTGGGGCCCAGAATTTTCTTACTACCCGGTAGCCGGAGTGCTGCATGGCACCAGAGTGATGGCAGAGGCCTACGGGAGAGCCCCGCCCGCTATAGCCCTACAGCGCGGGGGCTGCGCGGCGCGAACGGCTGTGCTCTCCCCTCTCGTTTACTTTTGTTAGGGAAACAGAAGGCTGTTTGCTTTTGTTTTAAATAAAAGTTTATGTTGTTTATGTTTACAGGAAAGGGATTTGTTATTTTTAAGCGAATTAATGATTTTAAAAAATTTCTATTTTAATTTCTAATCTAGTAACTATCACTAGATATAACCACATAAACAAAAGTTCTTGGGATTCTCATGAATTTTTAAGAATATGAAGGCATCCCGAGACCAAACAAACCCTTGGGCTAGCCTTTAACCTTCTTTCTAATCTAAAAATGAAGACATTTGGGGTATTTCTCTTACATCTAAGAACATGTATCCAGCTTTTGCCGTTTGATGTTAATGGTGCCTGTCTTTTCAGGAAGAGAGAACGGATTCGGCAAGGCCCAGTCTACATAGACAACACCATGTTCCGAACGACCGAGGATTAGGTAAAGTCTCCGGGTGACGACAGACCTCGCTTGTCTCTGCTGGTCGGGTTATGTGTGGAAATACGGGAAGTCTGGAGTGTTGCAAAGCACTGAGGCCTGGAGTTAACGAAGCCTGCACTTCGTTCTAAAAGCCAGCCTAATAATAGCAGCAAAGAAAGCTTTTAACCTGTTGCAGTACAGCACCTGTGTGTTGAGCCGGTCAGACTGTGTTTCTATCTGTTCTCTGAGTGATGAGCACGGAGAATTTTATTTTCTGTGGGGTTATTTTTCTCGCACCTTTAATTAGGTCATTGATAGGATGTTAGCTTTCTCTGGCAGCCCCGGGGGAGCCGTTTCCGGCCTTGTGCGCCGTTCAGACTTTTCCGACTTGTGCAGCCTCCTTCGTTACAGTGGAAGCCGCTTCGCAGGTGTGGGATCTCCAGTGCGTGTCTTTCACTTGAGTTGTCTTGGTTTCTCGGTAGAAGAACTCTCTGGCAACAAAGACTCTGTCACTCTAAGTGATCTTCCAGTGTTTTTGGGTGGACTGGCCTCTGAAGAAGACAGCATTGAGAAAGACAAAGAAGAAGGTAACGTCTGTGGGGTCCTGGGCTCAGACAAGGTTGCTGGGAGACGCCGAAGTCCCACGGCTGGGGTTGCTGTCCGCACTCCCGGGCTCGATTGGTTTTTCTTCTCGTGGGGAAAAAGATGGGAGCTTTGTTCTGGGTGCAATGCCAAGTAAAGGGATGCCGCCTTGTATCTGTCCCTCTGGGTGGCATGTGGCAGCATGCCCTCCCGCCCTGCCTGGCCTCCCCCATATGGCCTCTTTACCGTGGTGTCTGTCGTCTCCCTCTCTTCTCTCAGCGGCAATATCTAAAGAACTTTCTGAGATCACCCCGGCCGACGCCGAGCCTCTGGTTCCTCGAGGAGGCTTTGACTCTCCCTTCTACCAGGACAGTCTCCCGGGCTGTCCAAGGAAGACCCCCTCCACTGCCCCCAGTATCCAGGGCGCCACCATGCACCCCGAGCCTTTCAACTCCTCCCTGGACAAGCTGGGACCTGACACACCGAAGGAAGCCTTTACCCCCATAGAGCCGCCCAGCGCGGGCGCTGATGAAGGCCCCCCTGGGAACAGGGGCTGCCAGACCCCTCTGGAGACCAGTATCCTCACCCCCAGCCCCTGTAAAATTCCACCTCAGAGGGGCCCGGGCTTTGGAAGTGGGCAGCCTCCCCTCTACGATCATCTTTTCGAGGTGGCATTGCCAAAGACTGCCTATCATTTTATCAGCAAGAAGACTGAGGGACTATTAAAGAAAGTGGGAGGAGCTGCAGAGGAGGACTGCACACCCTCTGCCTCCCCGCTGGAGATCCTGGACAGGCTGATCCAGCAGGGAGCCGACGCACACAGCAAGGAGCTGAGCAAGTAAGGCACTGACAGGGCTCCCGTGCTCCTGCGCTTTCCAGCTGTGACGGGAAGTCGGACGGCGGGAGGGAGGGTGTGAGCGGGTTGTGCTCTCACACAGAGGCTACTGCTCCTCCCGTTTGATCAGATATCCCTCTAGTCTGTCGCCTTTTCATGTACGTGACTGTGTCCTGTAGACACACACATTGAATCGGACCATTGCTTATGTAATGTTCCTTTTTTTTTTTTTTAAAGATCTTACTTATTTCTAGAGAGAGGGGAAGGGAGGGAGGAAGAGAGGGAGAGAACCATCAATGTGTGGTTGCCTCTAACGCGCCCCCTACTGGGGACCTGGCCCACAACCCAGGCATGTGCCCTGACTGGGAATCGAACCCGTGACCCTTTGTTTTGCAGGCTGATGCTCAGCCCAACCAGGGCTGTAATGTTCCATTTTCATGTGAGTCTTTTTATGTAGGCTGCTGGTGCCGCCACTTGGTGAGGGTGTTCAGAGGCTTCACATTCGCTCACCCAGTTTGAGGGTGAGGTTAGGGTATGGTATCTCAAATACAGGCGGAGTTGCCACAGTGTCCCTCTCTGTCTAGCCGCAGGTGGTTTTCCTGTTTGGGGACAGAGTGCATTAGGTGGAAGATCAAATGAACAGCCTTTCAGTGCGAGTTCAGGGTGGCCCTCTCCCACCAGGTGGCACACATGTCTTCTTAGAAACCTGTCAGATACTTTTCAGACTTTCTTTTTCATTTTTAATCCTCACCTGATGATATGTTTATTGATTTTATAGATGGTGGGGGAGTGTAGAGAGAGAGAGAGAGAACATTGATGTGAGAGAGAAACATTAATTGGTTTCTTCCTATGCGCACCCTGACCAGGGATCAGACCCGCAGCCTTTTGGTGTACGGGGGCAGCGCTCCAGCCAGCTGAGCCACCCGGCCAGGGCTCGGCCTATCTTTTGTTACCCTTTCCAAAGGGGTATGGAAAGGTCGAATCCTCTGCCATTTCTCAACACATTCTTAGGGAACGCCAGTTTTCGTTTTTCTTCTGTATAGTAATCTTAGGTAGAATTTGACAGAGGTAATATTCAAGACATCTTTTTACGTGAAATTTGGTGTAAGAGGCCCAGGTAAGTCACTGACTTTTTCTTTAAACCCGGGTGACAGGAGTTTTTCAGCCCAGAGCTCTTCCCTGTGTGTCCCAGCAGAGAGGGCTGAAAACAGGCTGTTCTTGGTGTGTGGTCGCCAGGCGCCGGCAGAGCTGAGCAAAACACTCAGGTGCAGAGTGAGCTCGGCATGGGGGCCTCCCCACGCGGGAGACAGGGGTCACGCATTCTGGAGTGCCGGCCCCTCCCGTGGCCGTGAGGCTCCTCCGCTGCCTCCAGGTGGACTTGGCGTGGGAGACTATCTTGTGCCACAAGGAAGTGACCCGACCTTGCTGCCATGAAAAGTCCAGATACATTTTTTTCTAGGTAAGGTCAGTAACTTTGTTGTTCAAAAACTTTTTCTCTAGGTTGTCTTTACCCAGCAAGTCTGTCGACTGGACCCACTTTGGAGGTAAAGTTATTACTTTAGCTCCACAAGCAGCCCACATGGATCTTGCTTGTTGCCTTTTCTGTCCTTGAGGGAGGGGCCCTACAGGAAACAGATCTCCCTACGGCTGCGTATCTGTCCGCTGGGTTAAAGAGCATCTCAGGTGTCGTGCAGTCAGCGTATACTATTTTTGGGAAGTGACAAAGAGCGTGCACTTCGTGCACCTTGTGGGAGAATTGCAGAAAGTGCAGACCTCACGCCAGGCTTCTCTATTCTGAGCCCAAGTGTCGCACACAGCACTGGGAGCGCACGGGGGGACACACCAGGGAAGGAAGGAAAGGGATGTTAAAGCGCGCACCCGTGGTCCCAGGCTGTGGGGAGAAGCAAACAGCGCTCTCAGAGAGTCACCTCACACTGAGCCCTTTGTGACCCTTTGCAAGGGAGACAGGCGGTAAATGCTGCCCCGTCTCCTGACGAATGACAGGTGCCGGGGACCAAGTGGTCATTTGCCAAACAAATGGCAGTTTGCTCCTTAAAGAATTGGTTTCTCAAACTGACGGACCAGGGCGGGCGCTTGAGTGAACGCTATGTAAAAGACATCTCTGCCACCCTCCCTCTGCTTTAAAATCAGGCTCTCCTCCCTCAGATGAGATCCGCACCCTCCGTAACCAGTTGCTTTTACTGCACAACCAGTTGCTCTATGAGCGTTTTAAGCGGCAGCAGCACGCTGTCCGCAACAGGCGGCTCCTCCGCAGGGCGATCAGGGCGGCGGCTCTGGAGGAGCACAACGCGGCGATGGTGAGTGCCGTGGGACGGCGGTGGGGCTGGGGTCCCTGGGCCCTGTGGGGAGTGCCCCTGGGCTGCGTCATGGTGCCTCGTCCTTGCTCGGCTTGCCGGGTGGGCCACCTCGTCTCTGAGGCCATCACCTGAGCAGCTGCGCCTCTGCGCTGCCTTGCAGATCTTGGAATCCATGGGGACAACAGAGTTTTTGTGTTCGTGATCGGCTGTGATGATAACAGGGCGAAAATATTACTTTGTTTCTCCAGATGTGAAACCAGCTCTCCTGGAGGGTTTTTTTTTTCCTTAAGATTTTATTTATTTATTTTTAGAGAATGGGGAAGGCAAGGAGAGAGGGAGAGAATCTTCAATGTGTGGTTGCCTCTCATGTGCCCCCTTCTGGGGACCTGGCCTGCAATCCAGGCCTGTGCCCTGACTGGGAATCGAACCAGCCTTTGGTTCGCAGGCTGGCACTCAATCCACTGAGCCATACCAGCCAGGACCCCTGAGGCTGTTTTATGGCCTCAGACTTGTGGCACAGTTGTGAACCCACAAGTCATGGAGGTTGGACCTTGGCTCTACCGCGTAGGAAAGTAATTGAGCCTCGTGGAGCCTGTCACCTGGTCTGTAACACGAGAGGAATAATAGCACTTGCTTAGTGCCTGGCGCAGGGCGAGCGTCCTGTGAATGTTTGTCATTTTAGTGGCCTTAATACGGTAGCGGTGCCTCTGCAGGTATCAGGAGCAACTCGATCCCTGAGGAAAGTTCTTTAAGCAACTTAGTGTCCATTTGCTAATGTGAAACTTGGTAACCCTTGAGCTAAAGCCAGGTTAGACAGCAGGAGCTGTCAAGGTCCAGGCCTGTAGTTACAGTCTCAGCGTAGCTGAGGCTTTAGATGAAGTGCTTGCATTTGAGCCTGAGCCCACGGCCCACTTTGGAAGGCAGCTAAAGTGATGGCCTCTTTCATCTCTGTTAGAAAGACCAGTTGAAGTTGCAAGAGAAAGACATCCAGATTTGGAAGGTTAGCCTGCAGAAGGAGCAGGCCAGATACAGCCAGCTGCAGGAGCAGCGGGACACGGTGGTCAGCCAGCTGCACAGCCAGATCAGACAGCTGCAGCATGACCGGGACGAGTTCTACAACCAGAGCCAGGAGCTGCAGGTATGAGCTGTGGCGCCCGCAGGTCCCCGGCCGGGGTGGAGCGCCGTGTTTGTGTGAACGGCGACGAACTGCTTTCGTCCCTGAGACTGTGGCCCCTCGATCTCATGGCAGACCCGTTTTATGTAGGGCAGAGGTCCCCAGCGCCCTCCGTGTCAGTAATGTTTCCCTGGCACTCCGCAGCCAAAGCAGGCGTCTGACAGCTAGCTGTGCTTACCAAGTAGACCAGAACAACTTAGTGACAATTTAGCACCTGTCTGAAATAATACGTATAAGTTTAAATATTTTTAAAGGACACAGTTGCTCACCAGTGCTGTATGTGTGTGCCTCACGGGCACTGCACAGCCTCAGACCTTGGAATCACCCTCATGTCGCACACTGGTTTTCATCTGGTGGTTTTTAGCCCATTGACTGCCAGAAGCCCAGCTTCGCAAAGAGATGACGTCATCGGTGGCCAGGGACAGGTCACACCAAAACTGAACAACCTCCAGCCAGTAGTGCAAGTGATGACCAACAGATGTCGCTGTGTCTCCCTCAAAAATAAAACATCTCGTAGCAGCCTGGGAATTGGCTGCTCAGCCCCGGGGCAGTTGGTGCGGTTTGGGAGCTGGGGTCTAAGGCCTTCTTCCCTTCATTGAAGAAGTCGTAAACTTACTTTTTCTAAAAAAAGATTTTATTTGTTT
Source organism: Mormoops blainvillei (assembly GCA_004026545.1). Taxonomy (NCBI): domain Eukaryota; kingdom Metazoa; phylum Chordata; class Mammalia; order Chiroptera; family Mormoopidae; genus Mormoops; species Mormoops blainvillei. The sequence continues at coordinate 68,758 of PVJD01007169.1, read as the reverse complement.
ATTTTTAGAGAGAAGTCAAGGGAGGGAGAAAGAGAGGGACAGAAACAGCCCACAATCCAGGCATGTGCCCTGACTGGGAATCGAACTGATGATCTTTCAGTTTGCAGGACGATGCCCAACCCTCTGAGCTACACCAGTCAGGGCCATAATTTACTTTTAAAATAGATATGTTTTATTTATTTTTAGAGACAGGGCAAGAAAGGGATAAAGAGGGAGAAAAACACTGCTGTGTGAGAGAAACATTGATCAGTTGCCTCTCATATGCCCCCTACCAGGGACCTGGCCTGCACCCCGGGCATGCGCCCTGACTGGGAGCCAGATTAGCGACCTGGCTCTCAGGCTGGCACTCAGCCCACTGAGCCACACCAGCCCGGGCATAACGTACTTTTTAAAACTAATCCCCGGTGGCCCCCTGAGGAACTAGGCTCTGGCGCTGCCCTGGGGGCTAGCCCAGCGGCACTCTGACCACGGGCTGTCTCTCTGGGCAGACAAAGCTGGAGGACTGTAGGAACATGGTTGCGGAGCTGCGGCTGGAACTCAAGAAGGCCAACAACAAGGTGTGCCACACCGAGCTGCTGCTCAGCCAGGTGTCTCAGAAGGTAAGGAGGGGGGCGAGCTGGGGCTCTCCGCCGCCACTGCTGATGGCCTGCCTTCAGACGGGATGAACGTGTTACTGGTGTGTCTGTGTCAGGGGTTTCCAACGGGGAGCGAGTGTGCCCCTCCCTCCCAGGGGCCGGTTGGCAAGGTTTAGAGACATTTTGGTTGACGTTTCTGGCGCTGTTGACATGCAACGGGCAGATGCCAGGGTGCTGCTCAGCACCCTGTGTGTACAGGACTGCTTGCCTGGCAGGGAAGGGCCCACCTGCGCCCTCGCCGTGTGTGTTCCGGGAGCTCTTCCCCCACCTTCTGTGTGCAAATGTGCCAAGGCTGTTCAGATTTTTGAGCTGCTGTCCCTCTCTGTGCGGGATTCACTGTATGGCTACAGTCACTTGGTCAAGGATGGGCGAGTCTTCCCTGGAGCTCTGTCCCCTGGACTGAAGGTCCCTGCTGGGGCCCTGCAGTGGCCCCCTGCGATGGGGTGCATTGGTGCCTCTGCACTTCGGCCAGCACAACTTTGAAGTGCGTTTGTGCCCATTTTCTTTGCCCTCGATGCCTTCCTCCGCTCCAGCCGGGCGAGGGAGTCGGAAACCACGGGAGCGGTCGATCGCGCCTCACTCTGGCACGCGGGGCCCCTGGCTGGCGCCCCGTCTGAGGGCCTGCCGTTGCTTGTTTGTGTGTTTTGTCAGCTCTCGAATAGTGAGTCGGTCCAGCAGCAGATGGAGTTCCTGAACAGGCAGCTGCTGGTTCTCGGGGAGGTCAACGAGCTGTATTTGGAACAACTGCAGAACAAGCATTCGGACACCACAAAGGTAGGCTGGGCGTGGGAACCAGGCCCTCGTTGGGACACTCGTAGGACCCGGGCAGCGTGTGTGGGCGGCAGGTCCCAGAGTGGCTTTATGAATCGTCTCCTAGCGGAGGGCGCCGCAGCCCTCGTGTTCCTTCCCACCCCTCCTCAGCTGAGCGATCCAGGCACTGCTCAGCCATCCCGTGAGCTTGTTTTCCTGGATCGGGTGGCTTTGAAATTCAGTCAGGTGTCCTCGAAAGCACCGGATGGGAACTGGTACAGAGGAGGTGACAAGAGTGTCGCCCTTCTCCTGCCCTAGCCCCTTTTATGGATGGAGGGGTTGGGTGGGGGGAGGGAGGAGGGTGGGGAGCCAGCCCTCTAACCTAACTCCCAGGACTGGGGGCATACGCTGGTGTGCACGCGTTTCTTCCTTTTAATGTTTAACTTAGTTTCAGCAGACAGTGGCTCAGGCCTGGAGACAAGGCCAGCATCGGGATGGTCTTGCGCTAATTAGAGCCTCACCAGTGGCTGGAGACAGAAGTTTTATGTCACTTTACAAATAGCCTCGGGTAATGTGAGTGAGTGAGTTGGGAATGGCATTTTAATAGCAGAAGCTCAGATGTTTCCTGTCACCAACTCCTCCGTCACACACAGGCTTTCTTTGTAGGGTTGCTTGTGCCTGTGCTTTGTAAAGCATTTTTTTTTTTTTTGGCCAAATGTAGAGAACTGCCTTAGAACCAGAGAGATGTCGTTTTTATAATGGGGTTCCTCCTTATTTCTCAGCTCCTCAGCTCTGAGATTCCGACTCCCTTTAGAAGGAGTTACATGTGGAACTTTCTTTAGAAACCAGCTGTCACTTACTTTGGAAGCATAAGGGCTTAGGAGAAAGAAAGGGGGTAAACAGACCTACAGGACAAGGGCACCTCCAACAGGTTACCCAGACGCGTCCCTGACATCCGCTGAGAGGTGTGGCCTCTGTACCGCCTGTGGTTGGGGCGCCCCCACACTCAGGGCCTCGAGCAGGCCCGCCGAGCTCTTGGGGCTGCGGCACAACTCGCCCTGGAATGGGGCGCCTTCAGCCATGAGCAGCGACAGAGAGCACTCAGTGGGCCTGTCAACATGTAGTGTCATTACTTCATTGGGAGGAAGTCCGAGGTAGGTGAGCAGAGTAGGGACAGCAGCGGGGGGGCAGGATCTTCCCCCTCTCTCTCCGCTGACCTGTCCCGTCCACCTGGTCCCCCGGCCAGCTGGGCCCATGGCTGCAAAGTGTGTGCCAGTCTCTTGTAGTTTGATATTTTGGCCAAATAATTCTCTGCTGTGGGGCTGTCCTATGCACCGGAAGATGTTCAGCAGCAGCCCCGGCCTCTACCCACCAGAAGCCAATAGCAGGAGAGAGCTGACATCCCCAAAATATCCAGGTCAACGAAGTTACTGGTGAAAATGAGAAATGTGTCTCTTATTTACAGAAAAACATCACGGGCTTTTTGGCTAGCCCAGTGCTAGCTGCCCTTGAGGCTCGGGCGCTGTTGTGGGAGCCCCTCTCCCTGCTCCTTGTGGCTTATTATTTTTTTAAAAACACGCGGCAAATTTTGTTATGCATATTTTCCCACAGCAGACACACAACACAGATGTAACGTGTGCTCACTAGCAAAGGACCCTCCCACGTCTTGCCTGAGCATTCGTGTTCGCCTCCACTGGGGCTTCAGCTGGTTTCCTCTGTGGCAGGCTGGTCACTGGCACGGCAGGAGGGACACCCCTGCCCAGGCACCAGGTCTGCGGGCCGCCTCGCCCGAGAGACCGCGCTCTGCCGCCCTCTCCAGCTTCCCTGCAGCTGGTCTGAGCGGAAGGAGATGCATAGAAAGAAAACAATGACCCACAGTCACCCTGGGCCACAGTGACCACTGGAGGTCAGCCCCTGGTCCTTCGGTGTTCTGTGAACGTGTGTGTTAACAGTCGGTCACACTGTTCACGTGGTTATAGTCGTCTTTTTCGTCTTTTCACTGATGCATATCATCTGTAAAAACTTACAAGTACAGGAGGTGCTTTAACTTAACTATGTGTTCCCCTGACTTTAGACCTAACAGCATTTCTAGTTTTTTGCTCTTCTAAATGTGCTGTGGTGATTCTTTTGGTGGCAGAATGTCTGTCCATGTTTGAAATGGTTTCCTTCAGGGTAGATTTCAAGGAAGCATTCCTGGTGAATGCTCCCTGGGAGCCCCCTTTCCGGTCGCTGTACTGGAGTGCAGTGAAGTACCTTCTCAGTACTCAGTAGCTCGATCTCTCCAGTGGCCATGGCGTGCCCACCGTCTGCAACCGCTGACACCAGTCCCTTTCTTAGGAAGTGGAAATGATGAAAGCCGCGTACCGGAAAGAGCTAGAAAAGAACAGAAGCCTCATGCTCCAGCAGAGTCAGAGGCTTGACACTTCCCAGAAACGGATTTTGGAACTGGAATCTCAGCTGGCCAGGAAGGACCACCTTCTTCTGGAGCAGAAGAAGTACTTAGAGGACGTCAAGCTGCAGGCCAGGTAGCTGCCGGCGGGAGGGGCTCAGTGGCGCAGTGCGCGGCGCGTGGTGGGGCTTCCCATTCCTGCCGATCTGTGTCTTCCAGGGGGCAGCTGCAGGCTGCAGAGAACAGGTATGAGGCTCAGAAAAGGATCACCCAGGTGTTTGAATTGAAGATCTCGGACTTCCACGGCAGGCTGGAGAAAGAGGGCCTCCCAAAAAAGCTTGAAGATGAGAAAACAGAGGCAGTGGAAGCAGCAGAAGAAAGGTAGGTACAAAGACTTGGTGTCGGGGGCCTTGTCACTGATGCCATGGACAGAACGGGGGCTGCGTGGCAAGGGTCCAGGCTGTCACAGCCTGATCATGCGGCTGCGGCCTGCAGCCCAGTGTCTCCCAAAGCCACGCCTGGGAGGCAAGCTCTCCCACAAGTTCTGCGTCCTCTCTTTCCTGGCCCTGAGTCCCTCGACATGGTCCCAGGGAGCGTCCATCCTTAAGATTGCCGTCTGAGGTCCCTAGTTGTGACTTAGGAGTCTTCTGCTGAAGCCTCGTGCCTGAGCCCTCTGTCATCCATCGTGAGGCGTCTGGCAGAGGTCCTTGTCAGCGTGAGCAGCCCTGCGCCTCCCACCACGGCGCCACAGTCACCAGCGCTTTTCTCCTCCCTGGGTCTCTTATAGGCTCGACTGTTGTAATGACAGCTGCTCGGACTCCGTGCCAGGGCACAGTGAAGAGGCATCTGGCCGCAACGGTGAGACCAAGCCCCCCAGGCCTGGCAGTGCCCGGGGCACTGGGGCAGGCAGAGGCGGCGGGAGCAGTGGCGGCGGCGGTGGCAGCCAGCTGTCCACCCCAGAGAAACCGCTGAACCCGAGGGCTGGCCCGCTCAGCAGTCGGTGGGAGAGTGCCGTGGGTGAGCCCTCTACCAGCCTTCCCACGACTGTTGGCTCGCTTCCTAGTTCAAAAAGCTTCCTGGGCATGAAGGCTCGAGAGTTATTTCGTAATAAGAGTGAAAGCCAGTGCGATGAGGACGGTGTGGCCATCGGGAGCCTCTCTGAAACCCTAAAGACAGAACCGGGCAAAGACTTGGGTGTGGAAGCCAAGACTCCCCCGCACTCCGACGGCCCACACACGTGCCCCCCGACCCCAGACAGTGTCGGACAGCTCCGCATCATGGATTACAACGAGACCCACCCTGAACACAGCTAAGGACGGGGAGACCAGTGCCAGCCTGTGTGTGGCGGGCATAGGCCGGGAGGCGGGGTGCCGTCTCGGCACTCCTCCCGGGGTTTGCGCGGTGGCTCACGTGGTGGGAGAGGGTGCAGGGCCTTTTGATAGCTCACTGAATGCGGAACGGTTTCTGGGTCTGGCATTGAAATGCCTCTTAACCCCCCCCCCCCTTACCTAGCAGTGTGTACTAATCCGAGGGCCAGTGTGCATTCCTCAGTAGCTTTATTTTCTTCCTTTCCCCCCAGTGGTCAAGTCCTTTGAACCAGTGCAATATGAGGCCAAATTTCGAGTCTAACACACCACTCCCTCCTCCCAGAAGCTCAGATACCTGGGCTGGCTCCCCATTAGCCAGGTGATAGGTGGCACCGCAGGGAATGTGCTGTCTGCCCTTTCCAGGCGGTAGCGTGCAAAGCTGACATCTTCAGTGAACACTTTTACAGGAGACTTTTTGCTGCTTTTGGTTCTGAAGTTCAGCATCTAAAGCAGCAGATTAGAAAAACAATGGTTCAGTCACCCTTACATTCTTTTGGCGGTTCTGATAAGCTTCCTAGAAAGATCTGAGAACAAAGGCCTGTTGTTGGAAAAGCCTGGAGCTGGCGTGGTAGAGATGACAGTCCCCTTTGGGTCATCCCCTTTGGGGACACTCTGTCCGCCTCCCCACTACCTCTTATTTATTTGGTGTTTGCTCGAAAACTGGTACTGTTCTGATCGCAGGCTGGGGTGGGGGGTAAACCTCCCGTGCGCAGGAGGGAAGGACAGAGCCCGGGGCTGACTGTCGGCTTGGGGCGCTGCAGCCCTGGGCCCTGTGGCAGATGGCTCTGGGGGCCGCAGGGCTTCCTCAGAGCCCCTCTGAGCGCTGTTTCTCAGGCGGTCCGCGCTGCCTCACGGAAGTAGGTTCTAGGCCGCTGGAAAGGCAACAGCTTTTCACACCGATTCTGACCCTCAAGGGCCGACTTCCCGGGACGTGTCAGTGATGGCAGAGTGGTGTCTAGCAGAGTCCTGCCTTGCAGACAAAGGCTGGCGGCCCGTACGTGCTCAGGAGAGGTGACACCGGTCAGGACACTGGTGGTGGCAGAATATCCAAGCTCAGCAGACGCTCCTGAAATAAATGCTAGAAGCCTCAGAAGCCTTGCCTGGTGCTCCAGCAACAGCGGGGAGGAACGAGTTGGGTAAAGCCAGTGAGCTCAGTTTTCCTTTCTGTTCTTGGAGTTCAAGTCTAGAAGGTTCAGCCAGAAGGAAGGAGAAGACACATGTGATGGTAGAAGTCGTCCTGCCCATGGGAGCTTCTGGCACGGGAGGGCAAATTCTCTTTTTTTCAAGTGTGGCAGCAGATACCCTGGCCTCCCTCGTCAGATGGGTCTAGAGGATGAGGTCCATGTCATCATGGCCCTGCGAGCAGGATGACCGACGCGTGCCCAGCCTGTGCGAGGCTGTCCCCGGGCACGGTGCCACCCTGTCGTGTGTGTTGCCCGGAGAGCGTCACGCCAGCTGCTCAGTTCACGTGTGTCCTAAGGAAAGCTGAAAGTTGGGAATGTTCTGGCTGTTTAGTTCAGGTTCAGAGAGAGAAATGGGCAGGTTTAGAGAGGAAAAGGGTGTTACAGACTAACTGCTGAAAGCCTTCTAAATGTTTACCCCTCCCCGAGCCCAGGAGATCAAGACCCCAGCGCTTAATCAGAGCTTTGTCCCTCACTGATGGGCAGAGGCAGGGTGGCCCACATAAAGGAAGGAGGGCGTTTTTAAAAAAATGGGCAGACTGTATAAACGCGGGGGAGGAAGAGGCTGCGAGGTGGAGTGGGCCGAGGCTCCGTGGCGGCCTCTGCGCAGGGCCCCGGCACATGCCTCCGTCCGGGAGTCCGTCTGCTCGGTGCTCCTGCCTGGCCGAGCTGGAGGAGCTGCAGGCGGCCTCGTCGGGCCTCCAGGGGCAGTGGGTTTGGTTCGGCCAGGGCTGGCAGCCGAGGCCTGGGGTCCCGTGGAAGTTACCCAGCCCGGAAACGGAGGCCTCTATGTTGCAGAGGGCTCAGTAGTCAGGTTTTGCTTGTTTTTGGAATTGATAAACCTGCCGAGAGTCAACAGGCATTTTTCAGGACGGAGTGGTGACTATAGAGGAAGTCCCGTGAATCGGCCTGGGGGTGGGGGGTGCCAGATGGGGTGGGGTGGCGGGACAGGCCAGGCAGGGGCGTGAGGATGGAGCCTGGGCTGACGGCGCTCTGGCTCTGGCTCCTGCACACTGGGCTGGCCGGCCTCCCAGCCTCTTTCTGAGGCTGGTCACTCTGCCTGGCCAGCGCTGTTTGGCCCGTGTCCTGGTCCCAGCTGACACTAACTGGGGTTGGCACAGACCCCGAGAAGACGGGAGGCTGCCCCTCCAGCGGCGTGCGGTTTATAAAGGACCACAGCAGTCTTGTGTGGGCGGGGGTGGGGGGCTGCGTGGTCTCGAGAGAGAAGATGCGCCCCTCGGTCTGCTGTGGGGTGGTCAGCGCGTGGCTCTGCATCAGAGGTGAACTGACGATTTAAAAGAGCTTTGACCGGGCCCTGCTGTGACGTGAGGATTGTTACTGTGGGTGGGCTGACGTGCTGGTCATGAGGGAGGAAGCTGCCTGGAGTCCAAAGGCAGGAGCGGCGGCTCCTTGGGTGCTGAGGGTTTAAGGGCTCTCCTTGGAGAGGTGGCCAGCCTGCCAGGGTGGGTGTGTGGATGTGGCCACCCTGGGCTTATCAGTTTTTCAGGAGAGAATACCACTGAGCCTTTGGGCATAAGCGGCTGATGGTTCTCACTGGGCTCTGTGAGCAGAGAGAAGCGATAGGTGAGCTGCTCTCTGAGCTGGGATATACGTACTGTCTTCTGGGGGAGATAGTCCGACCTGTCCTTAAGGTGAACCGTTAGCATCCAGGGTCGGGTCCCAGAAGCCACCGACCATGGGAAAGTCAGCCCACGTGCCACCTCCGCTGGTGTGGCCGCATTCCCCGGCCCTACAGATAAGAGGAAGCGGAACTCCAGATCGGCTGTTGTGCGCAGCAGCAGGCGGAGTTCCTGGCATCCTCGTCCAGAAGGATGGAACCACAGTCGTGTGGAAGAGGATGACGAGCGTGCGCGTACCAATGAGAACACCCGGCAGTTGGCCTGCAGCGTGCGGGGTTTCTGTGTAGAGCGTCTAACGACTATGCTCCCACCAGCCCATGGAAGTTCCCCAGGTCCTGGGACAGACCACTTGAAGCTGGAAGGAAGCGGGGAAGGAACAAGTGAAAGATGGTACTGCGGAGATAGGCAGTTCTCCTGGGCGAAAGCACCAAGGGGTGGCAGGGAGTAGGGACGGGCTTGCGGAGGGTTTGGGCAGAGTGAAGGCCCAGTCCAGAACTGCAGTGGAGGTGGCGTGCCACCACCTTGGGCAGGGACAGACGCCAGCCCTCTCTTCAGAGTTGTCCCCAGCGCAGCCTGGTCCCACCCAGGAGCGCGTCTCCAGTGGGGAGAGGGCTGTCTCGTTGGGTGACCCAAATCAGCTGCCTTTTCACTCTTTGAGGTACAGGCTTTAAAACTGACCAGCACTGAGCATTGGAAAATGTACCTGGTCTAAGATGTTCGTGTATTTGTTTACATCCAGAGTCCTGTGACACCCTCTCCTGTCCCCACACACACTGCTGCAGAGAATTGATTGCATTCGATGAAGCTTTTCCCTAGCAGTAAAAGAACCGGTTGAAGTTGGGGCCTGGCCCCTAGGATGCTGCTGTGACCCTTGTCCCCAGGTGGCTCTTGTCCGTGGCCACGACTCTGGCGTGCCCAGGGAGAGCGGTGTTTCTGGCTTTTCCACGCCATTCCCCACCCCCCCACTCCCCGGTCTGCGTGCTCGCCTGAGAGGAGTGGCTGCAGCTGCATGGGCCGCCTGCCTGGGACGGGCGGGCCCCTACCCCCACAGGGCTTTCCTCCCCCTCCCCGCCCAGTGCCACAAACTCCCCGGTCCCCTGGGCTCATTGGAGTAGGTAAGAGGAGACCCCTGAGAGTTTGGGATGCCCCAGACCGCCCCGCCCCCCACCCCCCGCCTCCGTGCTCTGCTTGGACAGGAGGGGCCGCGCGGCACCGTCCACGAGGCAGCCGGGTGTTTTGCACGAGGAAGAATCATTGGTCACTTCTCAGAAGACCTCTGTGGACCACAGATACATCACAGAGGACCAGGTTTTGCTGTCATAATCTAGTTTTCTAACTCAATCATGGAGCCAGTGTTTGTGACTGACTTGCCGTGAAGGGGTCCCATCACTGAAAAGCAGATTTTTTTTTTAACTGACTGCTTTTAGTTAAATTTTAAAGTCATCTCTTGTCGGAAGGTTTCTTAAAAGCATGTCAAACAATCCACATCCAATGCCATAAACATGAACTGCAGGAGAACATGGTACAATCTTAGTGAGTGGGGACTGGAATCGAAAGGGTTTGCTGTCCTTTTTAGAATGTTCTAAAATGTCAAGGCAGTTGCTTGTGTTTAACTGTGAACAAATAAAAATTTATCGTTTTGCACTACCCCGCTGTGTTTCCGCAAAGTGCCTTGTGGCCTCGGGGGCGTGCATCCAGAGGCGTGAGAACCTTGGGACGTGGTGGGTTGGTTACCGCCAGTCGGGGAGGAGGCCACTGACAAGGTTCAGAGTCTGGCCTCCATCTGAGACCTTTTCTGCTCTAGCAAACGGCCACAGACCCTCAGAATTACCCGCCTGCAGGCCGTGCTCTCCCCGAAGGGTGGTGGCTGCATGCGCGGTGCGACTCGAATCTTTGCTGCCAAACGCCTTGGCGGCGGGTGGCCCGCCGGACCTGTGCGTGTGTAGCCTGGCGCGTGCTTGCTCTCCCGGGTACGGGCTGGCATGCGGGCTCTCAGGCAGCCCCTGGACGCAGCCCCCCGCGACCCTGACCTTGCCGAGCACCGAATGACCCTGAGCCTCGCTTGCTGTGTCCGTGTGTCGAGGAAAAGGTGACGCTGGCACCCGGCCCCTTCGCTGTGCCCTGGGCATGTGGAAGGAGATGGGGAGCTGCCCTTCAGCATTGGTTAGGCCCCCCGGCCTGGCCATCTCTCAGTTGAGATGTACCGGGACAGGACTAGCGATGAAGAGCTCCGTTCGCAACGTGCTTCTGCCCACGGCCCCCTGGAAAGGGGTATGCTCTGCCCTCTTGAAGGGCGGAAGCAGCTGCTTTGAGACAAAGACTCCGAGGTGGCAGTGGTTAATTTTGTCTGGAAAATTGAGGTGATCTTGTGTGGGCAGGTTTCTCAGCCGTGAGAGGCGGCCGCCAGCTTCCTGTGCGTCTGGCGGGCCCCTGGAAGCGCCTTTCCGGGGCTGAGTGTGCTCCTGCCCGTAGGGGCTTCGCCGCGGGGCTGCTGCCCGGTGCCCTCTGACCTCTGGTTCAGTGTGGTTTCCTTTAAGGGGTAAGTCCCAGGAAACCGAGCCAGGCAGACAGGTGGTAGAATACTTTTATTCTTGATGGTAGCCCCCGAGGAAGCAAGAATACAGAAGCTAAGTCGCCCCCTGCGAAGGGAAAAACCAGTAGTCAGCACTCCTGGCAAACTTGGAAGCCAGTGGCGCGCTGCAGGGCCTGGGCCTCACTCCTGTGGTGGAAACCCGGCAGTGGCCCTGCTGGGAGCCACGAGAGTGGAGTTCTTCCGGCGCCTCTCAGTCTCCGTCTCCCAAGTGAAGGGGAGAGGAAAGTCAGGCTCGTCCCCTCGGGCTTTGCCCAGAGACCTGGTCACACTGGGGATGCTCAGCGTGCCGGCCCACAGCAGCCTGGGAGGTGGGGGCCACCCTGTCTTGCCAGAGCCGCGCGGTGTCCTGGCTCCACGGCTCAGCCTGCAAAACGGGACCTGCAGCCGGGGCCTCCTGGCTGAGGGGGGCGGGGTGGGAGCTTGAAGAGGACCCGGGCCGGGCAGTCACATCCCAGGCTCCCCGGGACAGGCTCTCCCAGTCACCGCTAAGGTGGGGCTCCTCTTCATTGGCACAGAGCCTGGCCGCCGAGGTGAGGAAGAGTTAGAAGTTACAGCAAGAGCGGGAGGTGAGGTTCTCAACAATATACAGTGGGTCCCCGTTGGGTGCGTGAGTGCCAGGGACTGTGGGTGCCAGTGAAAATGGTTCAACCATCGGGAACCAAGTTTGGTGACAGAACCCCACGGGACAGGCCTGGGGACAGGTGAGCAGGTCGCTGGCTCTGAGCTAGAGTTTCCCGCCAGGCGGTCTCCAGGGAGGTTTTGAACCTTTCTCCTCCCCTCTGGGTTTGAGGCCATCTTTTGTCAGTTGCCTACACTGGTGCTTTCTTGGCCGAGGCTGGGTGCCATTGGTCTGGGAAGGCTGGGTGGCAGCCGCGGCGGCCTCCTGATGTGCCTGGGGCTCACTCACGTGCTGGTGCACTTTGCGGGGCAGCTTCTCCGAGTGGGCGATCCATTCTTTCACTAAGTCTAGGGCGATGGGGAAGAGGCTGACCACACCTCCGTAGTAGTTCCTGGCCTCGTCACAGCTCAGGTGATTCACCACGTCGTGAGGGTACCTGCAGGGTGGCAAGGGGTCGGTGAGCCCCCACCGCAGGGACTTGCCCCACTGGGGCAAGTGACTACCAGAGCGTGGGCGGGCATTTTGGTCCCAAGCTGCCACCAGAGCCTCTTGGGCAGGTCTCAGCATTGTGCCCACGCCAGGCCAGCCTCCCTTTTCTGGACATTGTGGGTCAGCAGGTTTGGGGCCAGAAGCCACGGTAGAAACCTGCTCTAATAGCTCCAAAATATGCTCTCTGTCCCCTTGACTCTTCCTGCCCTATCTCAGCAGCTTCCTTGAGAATCTGAGACTTTGTGCGGTGGATCTGTAGGGGTCAGAATTAGGGAACCCCACGGTGGGGTGTCCACGGCTGCTGCTTTGTGGGTTCTGGGGACAGCACTGCGTGAGCCCTCCCTGCCCGGGGCTGGCCCCTGTGAGAGGCGCCAAGTCCCACTGCCAGTTTTGTTGGGTCCGAGTCATTCCAGTACATCAATTGGCCTAGGGTTTCCCACCGGCTTCATCAGTTCAGACTCACCCGTACGCCCAACAGAGGCCCCTCCCCTCCCCCTCCTCTCCTGTCCCTACCCCACGCTTCCCCAACCCCCCACGCCACCCCCTTGCCCAGCGGAGTCCTCAGGGACAGGACCCCAGGGACTGACTTTGCTCTCAGGCAGCTCAGGTCGTTGCTCTGGCGCACGAGGGCTTTGCATTTGTCAAGGAGGCTGTTGGTGACCGGGGTGCCGGAGTGCAGGGCCTCGCAGCGCTGGCAGAGCCGGCTCAGCTCCATGCACAGGTCCAGGAACGTGTGCAGGATGCGGCGGTCCGTGGCGTTGCTGCAGTGGTGCTCCATGTAGGTCTGCACCTGCGGGCCCGGGCCGTGCCGTGAGTGGGCGGCGGGGCAGGTGTCCAGGAGCACCCCGCAGCCGCCCCGGAGTCCCAGGCGCGGTGCCAGCAGCACCCAGACAGGCCGCCAGAGAGCTGACGTCATTCGGTGTCCGGGCCCGGCTCCGGCCTCGTCCTCCCCTAACCCTACCCCTGGGCAGCTTTTACGTCCTCATTTCACAGGTGCACAGTGCGGCCTGGAGAGGCGGGCTCACCTGCACCGGCACCAAAGCTCTGGCCAGGCCCTTGCCAGGCCGTGGGGACGGCTGCCGATGCCTAAAGCACAGGGCCTGTCTCCCGTTTCCCGCCACGGGCCCACTTAGAGGACCGCAGGGTGGGGCCGCAGACCTGAAGTCCTTTGCAGTTTTGCTGCCCCATGTGTCCAAGGCAGAGAAAGGGGACGGCCAGGCCGTGGAACCGGGGAAGCGACTGCCCGTGTGAGGAAACCAGGTCTCCTCCTCAGCCACAGGCGCATCAACTCCTGCCCGCACAGCACCAGCCCCGGAGGAGCGGGCTGCAGACGCCAGAGCGGGACGCCCCTCAAACGCACCCGCCCGGAGGTGCTCGGAGGAGGGATACCACTGACCTCCTTCCAGCTCCTTTCCCAGGGGCGGGGTATGGGGTCCTCTGGGTCTGGGGTCTGTCATTTCAGAGTGACCTGGGCCTGCCCAGTGACTCTGGATCTGAGATCAGGCAAGGGCCGGAGGCCTGACCTTATGCTGGGGAGGAACTGGCCCCATCCGGCGGGGCTCCCCAACTCTCGGGGACCGGCTGGGAGGGGTGTCCCCCACCTCCATCGAGTTCTAAGTCTAAGCCCGGGTTTCTGCTGTCACTGGTTGCTGTTTGATACCAGTGCCTATCTTCCCACACCACCTTAAGTGTTCCTTTCCAGGTACAGCGGCTTTGCAAAGGGAAGAGGCTTTGACACCCTCCCCGTCCCCCATCCCAGCCCCCTGGAGAGCCCTGGGGCGGAGGAGCCTGTGCTGTAACCACAACAGAGCGGGGTTACTGGGCCACCTGCTGTGTGCGTGGCCTTCGGCTAGGCCTGGTCATCTAGTTGTGGAGGGCAGGGTGAGGGTGGAGGGTTCACTTGGGACTGAGTCAAATTGTGGGGCCACTATTTACACAAAGCCTCCGCTGGACCTCAGGCGAGCAGGCCACACCCTTGTGCACGGGAGGGGCAGGGACCCTGGGCACAGGGCGGGTTCTGAGCAGGGGCTGCGGTCTCAGGGCTCCCCCCTCACACTGAAAACCTGTCCTGCTGCCCTTGGACGGCTGAGCTTTTGGGGAAGGGCTGAAAAGGACACCGCTGACCAACTTCCAGATAATTCCGGGGACCAGGTGTGTATCTGGACAGAGCATGCAACCTGGCTAAGCACTACAGACTGGTGTATGCAGGGGAAGGCTATGTGGCACCCGTTTTCTGTAGGATTAAATTTTTTCCAGTTAAAGAGCTGGGAGAAGTATCTACAAAAACTGTAAGAATTTTTAAAGGTGTGTGCCAGCAGGGGTTGCTGTTCTCCACGGCGGGGTTGGGGGGCCTCGGTGTGCGTTCCTAACAGGGAGGCCCAAGACTCTCTATCCCAAGTGTCGACTCCTGGTCCTCACCCTGGATGGTCCTCACCCTGGACGACCAGACCAGGCCTATCTGAAGGCCACACACACAGCAGGCGGCCCAGCGACGAGGCTGCTCTGTTGTGGGTACAGCACAAGCTCCTCCACCCCAGGGCTCCAGGGCGGGTGTGCAGACATGCGTTGGGTGTCAAAGCCTCATCCCCTTGCAAAGCCGCTGTACCTGGGAAGGGACACTTCAGATGCTGTGGGAAGACACGCACTAGCCACCAACAGCAACCAGTAACAGCAGAAACTCTGGTCGAGCCGCAGCTTCCAGGAAGCTCAGTGGGTGCTGAGGCCTTGGGTCCAGCCCACTTACACAGCAGCCAGTCCACAAGGGGACACGGTACACGACATCAGCATGCCTGGATTCCTGGTGGAATCCAACAACCGGGACCCCATGTGTCTCTTCCTCTGTGCACCCCTGGCACCCAGCCCGGGGACTGGCCGTGGGTTCCGAGGGCCCTCCCATGACAACCGTAGATCAGCCCTGGGAGGTGTGTGTTGCTCTTCTCACTTCACAGATGAGGAAACTGAGGCACAGAGGGCCAAGGTCACAGCGGCGGCCTGGGGCAGAGCGGTACTTAAGCCCCGGCCGGATGAGTCTCGAGCCCTCCTATGTAACCGCATCATGACAGCTGCCCCCACTCATGGCAAGGGAGAGGAAGGATGGCCCGTCCCACCAGCGATGACTGGAGCCCTGAATCTGGCCCGAATGTGATTCCTCTCTCAGCCTCCATTTTCCCATTGTTAAGTGGGGCCAGGGATGCCAGCCCGCCCCACCTGCCCGCCCGGGACGGCACCTGCTCAATGCTGGAGATGGGCCGGATCTTGTCATGGGCGTTCTCCCGGCAGCGCTCCAGTGCCGCGATGAAGGTGAACTGCTGCTGCTGGAACAGCTTGTACTTCTGCTCGATGCTCCGGAGGGATGCCTTCACCTCGTTCATGGTCCCCTGTGGTGCTTTCCCAGGAGAACAGGCTCTGTGGGGTGGAAGACGGGGTGCTGAGGTCCCAGGGGCCCCATCCGGCACAGGACACTCACAGCCCCTCCTGGGGGAGCACTGCACGACGCGGCCCGCTGCAATCCAGGGGGCCTGGGGCTGCTGTCACCCCAGCTTGCGGAGAAGGGAATGTGCTCCTCCCATGCAAGACACTTTCTCAAGACCTCTCGGGCTGCCCACGAGCAAGCCTGAGCCTGACCCAAGCCCGTTTACCCTCCAAGGACACATTCTTGGCCATAAAATATGACTTCCTTCCCTCTACTGAGGACAAGGACTCTCCGGTCCTTGGTCTCTCCACAGACTGGGGGTTTCACAAACACAGCACGCGTGCATGCACACACACACACACGGCCTCTAATGCCTCCCTGTGGTGTCAGCAAAAGCTGGGTTTGAGGACTCTGACTTTATCAGCTCAGTACAAACGGTTTGAAAACATCTGCCACCACAGCTGATGGGGTTCCTTCCAGTGGGCCCAGCCAGGAAACAGGCAACCCTGGCCTGGGGTTTCCCAGAGCCGAGCTCCGGGCAGGGGCCCTGCTCTCAGGTTTACCCATTGGGGACAGGGCCGGGCTGCTGGTCCCTGCTCTGTCTCCTGCGTTAATTGCAGGATGACCGAGACTGGGAACACGAGTGCCTGACAGTCTCTGGGGCAGCCTGGGTGGTCCACGGATCCCGTCTGGGGTCTGCCCTCCAGGAGAGTGTGATTTTGCTAAGCACACACGCAGGGCTCCTGGGATGAAGCCTCAGCAGGTCGACTGCCCTTTACTTTCGGGGGAAACTGACACTCAGGGCGTTACAGCAAGCTGGGGCCACAGACCACCCTGCCCCCCAGCCCCCCAGGCCCCCTGCCTGCTAACCAGCATCCTTGAAGCTGCTGGAGCTGGCTGTCTGTGCACCTCGAGGTACCTGCACACCTGGAGCCCAGGCCTGGACGTGCCCCCTCCCCATGAGCCTGGGTCAGGGAGGCTGCCAAGGGAGGGGGGCTGGAGTGAGATGCTACCAGGGAAGGTCGGGGTGGCGGGGGCACATCCCAGGCTTCCTGGCAGGTCCCAGGTAGAGAGGAGTCAGGACAGGATGGAGCTGGGAGGAGGCGTTTCATCTGCTGTGTCCCTCAGTGCCCGGAGCCCGGAGCGGCATCCGGAGTGAAAGGAAACGCAAGAGCAGACCAGAAGATGGCCGGCCTCCGGAACTTGATGGGAGCAGTCAGTCAGAGAACCAGGGGGGCTGTGGGGATGCAGCCCAAGCCCTGGCTGGGGAGGTGAGATGCAGCCCAGTTGCCACAAAGGAGCTGGGCCAGAAGGGACTCTGACAACTGTGCCCCGTAACCGGGGGTGAGTCCACTGTAAATATAATGGCAGTGTCCCAAGGCCACCCCCGGGCGCCACCGTGCTTGTGTTTGCCAACAGAGCTGCGCAGCTCCCTGGGGCCTGGCTGGTCCAGGGCCAGGTGGGGCAGTAGCTTGCAGCTCAGCCTCCTCCCTATTCCACGCCTCCCCCATCTTAAGTGGCAGCGGGAGGGGCGCCGGGGTGGTGGGATGCCGCGGGGGCCCACTGCTTGTTGAGCACCTCCCGTATCCAGCACCCAGCCAAGCCAGGCTTCCGCCCACCACCCCCTGCCCCCCCACCTAGAGGCAGGTGCGGCTTTCTCTTGCGCCTCCCCTGGCATCCGGCCCACGGAGCCTGGACTGGGGCGAGGCAAGTGAGGCACTCAGCTACGTGCCAAATTCCAGGGGGCGCCGGACGACTAACTAGGCGATCAAGAGGGGCAAGAATACTTAATGCCCTATTCTGAAAAACAGAAGTTAGCGCCGGAAAGTCCGCAAAGAACCAAATACCGGCATTTTAAACAGAGACAGGCTGGGGCGCAGTGCTGGGCCCTGCCACGGGGGGGCCTGAGGCAAAAGGGCAACGCGGTAACACCGATCCTTCTTCTAATTTGTGATATTTTAGTCTAAATGAGTTTCTGCATTTTCATTTTTTAAAATGTTGCATTAAAGTGTCATTTTGTTGAGTACCGAGGTGTGGGGCACCCCTGTAAGTTCTGCACGGAGGCAAACCGCCTCGCTTGCCTCACCTCTCTGGGGCCCAGGGCTTACGCTCCACTCGGAGGTGGAAACCTGGGCAAGCCGAGTGCAGTGCGCGGTGGGTGCTCAGGGCGGGGCTGCCTGGCTTCCAGAGCTGCAGAGGGTCGGTGGCCAAGGGCCCAAGCTCTGGAGTCACACAGTCCGGGCGCTCAGACCCTGGCTGCCCGGCTTCTTGCGGCCTTGGGACAGCTGCTCCGCCCGAGGCCCAGCGTCCTGCCGGCTCCAGAACCCTGGCCACGCCCCCCCTCGTGTCCTCACCATGGCCTTACAAACGGGGTGCCCCAGGTGCCCCAGTTATCCCCACTTGACAGATGATGAAGCTGAGGTCACGCAGCTGAGAAGGGAGCAAGCCAGGGTTTCCCGCTCACCTCTGCCTGACTTTGCAAAGTCTGGGCTCTTAATATCTCCCTTCTTCCCTCTGTGGTGATCCCTAGAGACAAACATGCCAGACATCAGACTAACCATGGTCAGGGGCCTAGGGGGCCTGAGATGCTGCTGAGCCCTCCTAGGGGCCACGTACTCGCTGGACCCCTAGACCCTACTTCTACTCTTCATCAGACTGTTCTCTGTTCCCCATCCCAAAGCGATGAGGACCAGCAATCAGGGGGCTGCGCTGTGTACCTGGCCCCTGCCACCCTCCTGGGGCTTCCTGGGGCTGCCAAGTCCTCCGGGGATACAGCACCACCTCGCCTCGTGGCCCCAAGAGCCCCTGAGAGAAAAACTGACTCGGTCCTTGATCCTAGTGACTTGTGACATGCACGCCAGGAATGTCGTGAGAGCAGCTGTAATAAGCTATCCAAAGTGATCGTCCCTTGAACGAGACTCACTGCAGCCAAATTAGTCGGGATGAAAGGCACGGGGTGCAGGCACTTCTCGATCTGGGGGAGGAGGAACGAAAAAATGATTACCCAATAGGTTTTTGGCTTTAATTGATTTGTATTTTTCCAGGCTGCTAAAGAAGATTAAATCGTGGTATGAAAAGTGCCTAGGGCTTAAAATAAATGAGGAGAAAGGCAAGTCATTTCAGAAATGTCCAGGAAGCAAGCCGAACCTCTCCAGTGCAAATTGCAGGCTCGGTTGTTGTGCTCTTTGTTCCGGGGGAGGTGGCCTCCTTTCTTCCCCAGCTGTCTCCGCAGTTGGGTCTGACAAGCCTCCCAGGGTTGGCAAGCTTTGAGGAGCGGTTCTGAGCGGGAAGCAGAACTCAGCCTTCCACCCGCTGGAGGGCGTGTCTCTGGGCTGGTGACTAGTGGAAAAGGTTTTGGCCAGGAGTCAGGACACCTCGTTCCAGCCTTGGCTCTGGCTCTAACAAGTGACCTGGGCCAACAACTTCCCCCTTTCTGGGCCTCAGTCCACTCGTCTATAAAATGAGTTTGGACTAGCCACTCTTCAAGGGGCGCTTGGATTCTAATGCTCTGTGATCAACCGCGGAGGAGGAGACAGGCCCGGAAAGGGGAAATGACTTGCCCCGTGGCACTCGGCCAACTATTTCTCACCATGCGGACCCTCCAAATTCTCATGTGTAAAATGGGCACGAAGGTGCCCGCTTCTCAGGGGTGGCGTGAAGATTAAATGAGAGAGTACCCACAGCAGCCCCTATACGAGTGTGCCCCAGCTAGATGCCAGTCACTGTCCAACACTTCAGATGTAGTAGCTCCTGGGATCCTCCCATAGCCCCCGCTTCATGGGGGAGGGAAGTGAGGCGCAGGGCAGGCTCACACAGCCAGTGGGGGTGCAGCCAGGACTGGAACTCTGAGCCATCTGTATTGACTAGGCCGTACGTACGCCGTCTCCAAAACGTGCACAAGGCTCCCCGGGGAGCTCAGAGACGGTACCGCCCGCTAAGAATGGCAACGAGAGCTAGAACTCCCAGCTCAGTGCTGCGGTGGATACCTGCACCTGCATGGCCCTGTCCCGCTGGGGATTAACGCGACCCCCGCCGCGCCGCGCCCCCTCCTCCTCCTGGGGCAGCGGCGGCTGCGGTCCACCGACACTCTCCCCTCCCCGCCCCCTCCAGCCCCCAGTTTCCAAACCCGGGGCTTTCACCTCGCTTGTTCTACAGCGGCCTTCACTCACAGAGAGCCCTGAAGCTGCAGTGCCTCCGTCGGTGTCTGGGGCCCTGGAGGAGCGGGGAGGCCCTGCCCAGGGTTTGGAAGCCGGGGTAGAGTGTAGGGTGGAGAGGTCGGAGTGAGAAGGGGCGGGGCCGCAGGCCCGATTGTTGTCGCGGGTGCCATAGCTATCGGGTCACGTGGCAGCCCCGCCCTGCGCCCAGAGAAGCCAGCGGGGCCTCCGGAAGATGCGAGTCAGACGAAGGGTCTCCAGCCGGGCCCGCGGCCCTCCGGGGCCCTCTGGCCCTTGCACTCCCCTCCCTCTTCCAATATCCTCCCCTACCTCTAGTCTTCATTTTAAAGATGGGGAAACTGAGGCCAGAGACCCTAACGCCCGAGTCAGGGCGCATATGCAGAACCCCAAGCAGAATCCGCCTCCTGCCCCCTCGGGGCGGGGGCCGACATGCCCTCGGGGTGTGGACAGTCGTCTCAGCACAGGGGGCCCCTCCCCGCGCACCTCTGGTCCCCGAAGGTCACAGCTGGGAGCGACCTGAGGTGCCCCGGTGAGACGCGCCGAAGAGAGAGCGAAGCCCGGAGGGAAAGCACTTGCCCAGGGCGGCTGAACGCCCGGGCCGAGGGGTACAAGCCCAGGCCCCGCGGCGCGAGCCAATGACGTCAGGGAACGGCGCCCCTAGCGACGGCGGTCACTAGGGAGCGGCGCGCGCTGATGACGTCATGGAACGGCGCCCTTGGCGACGGCGGTCACTAGGAAACGGCCTCGCTGCCCTGCAGCATGGACGCGACCTCGGCTCCGCACCGCATCCCCCCGGAAATGCCCCTGTACGGGGAGTCGAACCACGTCTTCGAGATGATGCAGGTGACCCGGGAAGCCCCGCCCCGTCGCGACACTGGGCGGGGGCCGGGAACCTCTGTCGCGGTACCAGGGCGCGCGCCGGCGACCCCGCAGCAGGGGACCCACGGTTGTTACCCAGGAGGTTGCCTAAGTTGGGGTGTCTGACTCTTGTACCGCCGTGACCCCGAGGGATCCCTCGATCTGAAGACACCCCCAGCCCTGTCCCGCAGACCCAGGGTAAAAAGGGGCAAGTCGTCCAGGCCAGGATGCGGGCCTGGCTCTGCGCCAGGCAGGCGCCTGGCACCAGTCGGCCCTTCCCTCAGTGCTCCCGCCTGTGAAGTGCCGGGCTGCAAGAGGCGGTCTCCAACAGGCTCCTCCGCTCTGACAGTTACCCCCGTCTGCAGTGTTGGCTGCTGGGCTGGACAGTGCCCGAGTTCCAGGTGGCAGGTCCATCCCCCGAGAGGACCTCTCCTGGGACAGCATCCCTGTGGCTTGGAACGCAGCATTTCCCACCTGGCCCTTCCTCCTCAGGGCTAGGAGTTCCTGGCCGTTCCCAAGCTCTCCTCCTGGCTCCAGACCCCACTGGGCACCCACTCCCTGTGTGACCTCAGGCAGAGCCCTGCCCCAGCGGGTTCTGTACGTGTCCGTTCTGCACCTCCTGGAGAGAAAGGCCTTCAGGAGCTCTCTGGCCACTCAGATTCTGAGGGCCAAGCGAAAGCTGGGGCCCAGCTCCCAGAGCATTCATCTGCTGCTCTGGGTCTGCCCCGTCCCCAGAGGCATCATTGTGACACCTGTGGTCATTTGAAACAGACCAACACACATGAGAGCAGAGCTCGGAGTAAAAAGCCTGAGTCGCCATCTCTCTAGCAAACATGTACTTCTTTTGGAGGGTGTCAACTGATAGGGGGAGGAGAGATCGAAAACCGAGTGACCATTCTCTGTAGAGAAAACGGCCAGCTGAGTTGTGAGCCATGAGGTGGGAGGCCCGACGAAGGAGCCCCGGGGAGGCCTGTGGTCCGCCCTAGAGAACTCGGTGCAGCCCCATCGTGACTGCAGGAAGGAGCAGCCCCAGAAAACTCTCAGTCCAGCATTTCCAGTCCTTAGTCATTTGTGTGTCCTCACCATGGTTCTTACCATTTCTTTTTATTTTAAAGTAATTTTAGACCCACAGGAAGTTACAAAAAGTGAAGTTCTGGTGTCACCTTCCCCCAGCCACCCCCAGTAATAACATCTAACATTAACGATAGTGCACTGTCAAAGCTGGGCCCCGGCTGGTGTGGCTCAGTGGGTTGAGCGTTGGCCTGCAAACCAAAGGGTCGCCGGTTCGATTCCCCAGTCAGGGCACTTGCCTGGGTTTTGGCCAGGCCCCCAGTGAGGGGCATGTGAGAAGCAACCACACATTGATGTTTCTCTCCCTCTCTTTCTCCCTACCTTCCTCTCTCTAAAAATAAAATAAATAAAATCTTTAAAACAAACAAACAAACAACTGGAACACTGAGGTTGGTACAAAACTGTTAACTGGACTAAGGCCTGACGTAGATTTCATCCATTTCTGTCTGCACTCATTTTTGTGTGTGTACCATTCTATGAAACTGTATCACCTGTATAGATTCGTGTAACTTCCAGCATGTTTCCATTTAACTGAACCATTTCTTTAAATCAACCCACTTTCGAAAACTGAAGTAACGTATTCTTTCTCATCCTAAATAATATCCTTGAAATCGTAGGTCTGATGTATTTCTCTAGTACACATTACATATGCAACTATTTAAAAGTAACATCAAGCCTATTCGTCTGTGAACCGTCCAGCGCCGTCTCATGCCGCCTCACAAGTGATCTGTGACTAGGGAGGGAGTCCATGGAGCTCTGCTGTTTACCGGCAGCGGGTGTGGGGGCGTGGGAAGCTGAGGCCCAGGGACGACTTGCTGGTGAGATCCGGAGTGGGGCTAGGACAGCTCAGTGCTCGTTTTACTGCCCCGTATCCCGCTGCCCCCAAAGGGCTGAAGGGACCTCCTAGGGCGCCAGCCCAGCGCCTCTCGGCTTGCGGGCTCGCCTCTGTACCTCTTGCTCTAGAACCGCGGCAGCGCCTTCCCTTGGGGTTCAAGGGCCAGGCTATCCCAGGCCTATTTAGGTGCCTGGCAGGTAAATGTTCTGCCCCACTCCAGAGGGACTTTGGTAGTGACGTCCGCGTTCTCAGCAGACACCTGCACTGGCACTTACTGTGACTGTGCCGGGCACAGGGACAGGGCGAGGCAATGGCGGGACACATAGGAGCTGCAGGAGTGTGTGGCAGGATTTACCTAGTGACTGGTCAGGAAGGTACGCTTGCACTGAGACCTGAGGACAGAGGGAAGCCGTTCCAAGCTGCGGGAGCAGCCTTCGCTCAGGCTCAAGGTGCATGAGAAGAGCTGAGAGAAGGCTAGTCTGCAAAGCACGAAGAGCCAAGGGGAGCGGGCCCCGGGCCTGCCTGAGTCAGGGGCGCAGTCCCTCCGGGCCTCCCCAGCAATACCACCCAGCCTCCCTGCCACGCTCCACTCAACATGGACGCAAGAAGCTGCCACCCGGGGCAGGGGCTGGGTCCCAAGGCAAAGGCGTATTGGTGGGCTGCAGTGGAGAGATCGGGCTGTTACCCACGGTGACAGGCTGCTGGGCCACCTGAGCTGGGAGTCGCGGGTGCCCCTGCAGATGTTAACCACTGGGGTGTCTGCCCTATACCCACAGAACCTGCTGGAGCAACTCCTGATCCACCAGCCCCAGGATCCCATTACGTTCATGATCGATCACCTGCAGCGAGACAACGATAACGGTGAGCGCTGTTTCCTGGGGGGAGGGGAGGGGGAGACCAGAACAGGGTGCGGAGGGATTTTGACAATTTGGGCTGGTGGTTAATTGAAAACTGCTTTAATTTTGGGGGAGCACAACTGATACAAATTCTCTCACTGAGTTATCGAAAGGAAAACCTCCGAGTGGCCCACGGAATCAATTATTAATGTTTCTGCACGCCCCAGCTGCGGGCGCCTGTTGGGTTTAAGCTCTGTGATCACTTGTCAGGTGTA
This sequence comes from Mormoops blainvillei, assembly GCA_004026545.1. Classification (NCBI taxonomy): domain Eukaryota; kingdom Metazoa; phylum Chordata; class Mammalia; order Chiroptera; family Mormoopidae; genus Mormoops; species Mormoops blainvillei. The sequence goes on along the minus strand of PVJD01007169.1, from coordinate 45,633 downwards.
AATTTGGCTTCTGGTCTACCTAGACAGGCAGCACTGGGGGTTTCCTGCCGGTCTCATTCCTGGCGCCCATTAATGAGTTCCAGAGCTCCCCATGCCTTGGCCCGAGCGCAGGTGGGCCGGACCCCAGGCCCGCGCCCAGCACTGGGGAGCGGGGATGGGAGGCCCAGCCCCCGGTCGATGTGCTGGGCGAGGAGGAGCGTTCTGTCCTGTGTGAGCTGTCGGCAGAACCGGGCTTCTGGAGCTTTGATGTTTCTTTCATTGGAGCAGCACTGCTCTGAAGGAGCCACTCGCACACCTGTGAAACTGGCGCTTGGTGCGGCCGGAGATGGATGGAGGCCGGAGATGCCCCATGGTGGGGTTCAGAGGCCTAAGATGAGAAAGGGTGCCAAGTAGCTTAAGAGAGAGAGAGGGGTGGGAGGGGAGAGAGAGGGAGAGAGAGGGAGGGAGAGAGGGAAAGAGGGAGAGAGGGAAATGAGAGAGGGAGAGAGAGGGAAAGAGAGAGGGAGAGGAGACTCCAAGCCTGCAGGTCGGCGGGATGCACCTTGCCTTGCCAGCAAGCCCGCCCGCAGGTCTCCTGGTGTCGGCCTTGCCTGCAGGGCGCCAGCGGGTGGGGCCGGCTCACAGAGCTCAGCCGGGTGGTTCAAAGAGGCCGACAGCGCCCTTTCCTGAGCCTCCAGTTGGGCAGAATCGAGAGCTGACGCTGACTGTGGGCCTGTGAGCCCCAGGCGGACACACAGCTGTGGCTTTGTGGGGCCAGGAGGGCCGTCTTCTCCAGCTGCCCAGCCAAGTTCCAGTGGGACTTGCTTTCCCCTTCAGAGACTCGTCCGAGAGGACCCTGGTCCCCGGCTCACGCGGGCGGGAGGCTCACCTGCTCTGCAGAGTGGGCGCTGAACCACCTTCCTTCCTGGGGCCCCGCTGCAGACCACGCCCCCCACCCAGCCTTGCCAGCTTCCCCTGCTCTGGGGCCCAGGCGGCCAAGCTGTGTCCTGAGGGCTGTGGCCCTGCCCCCACTAGCACCACTAGCAAGGCCAAGGGACCATGAAGGGGAACTGGAACTAAAGTAAGAGCAAAACAAAGGGACAGCACAACTCAGAGAGCACAGGGACACCCTCCGCCTCTGTGACCAGGTCCTGTGCTCCACCCTTCCCACGGGCCCCAGGAACCTGGGAGGGAGCCATGGGACAGCACGGCCACCCAGCCTCAGCTTCCTTGTTTGTAAGCCGGGCGAGTGTGGGCGCCTGACTGAGATGGGGGCAGGGAGCTCTGGCTGGCCGTGGGGGCTGTGCAGGGACCCCGGACGCCCCCTCAGGGCTTCAGGTGGTGTGATGCTGAGCTTCCGCTTGTGAAACGTAAATCGGACTCTCCTCAGCTGAAGTGGCGCTTGACAGAAACATAGCTGCTTGAACCCCCTTTGGGTGGTGATGGCACTTCACGCCGCGCTGGCTGGAAAAGTCTCCTTAGGGGCCCGAGGGCCACGCTGCGTGTTCCCGCGCTCCAGCCCCACGCCCCTTCCGCTTCCGCCTCCCCGCTGGGCCTCCCAGAGCCCGAGCCCGAGGCTGGCTCCGTCTTTACGGTCCGACCTTGCAGCTCTGTGTGCGGATATCACTTCCCATGTCAGACTGACCACGTCACCAGAATTTCAAAGTTCAGCCGTCACTTTTTGTTTTGGACACAGCGCTGCCAGCGTCGGCTGGACAGTCATCCTGGGTGCTGGCCTCACAGCGCCCCCCTGCCGCCGCCACCCCAGCACCCCTTTCTGCTCGTCCCAGTCTCGGGCTTTCCCAGCTGCCCACTGTGGAGCCCAACGCGCCCCCCTCGCTCTCCCGCTCCTCTGCCCTCAGGCCAGGAGCGGCATGCAGACCTGCTCGGCTTGGCTGGGGCTGCTTCCGGCCCATCCGGAGGAGCCGGAGGCCGGGTTCCCACCTGGGTGCCATCAGAGTCACTGGGTGCCAGGCCTTGGGCAGCAGCTCAAGTACCTAAGTGCTAAGAAAAGAGGGACATTTGTGGGGCTCTGTCCCTCCCTGGGCCCAGGCCTCCATCCACGGGCAAAGCGGGAATGTGGGAGGTGGGGAGAGCACCACGCTTCTGTGGTTTTCTAGAAGTGGGAGGAACTGTTCTAGAAGAGGACAGGGGGCGTGGGGAGGCCCCCGACGTACAGTGAGCATTTCCACACCCAGGGCCAGGGGCTCAGCTCCTCGCGCCTCCTTGCCGTGCGGGGGCTGGAAGCTGGTTCTCCCCGACCCTTGCCCCACTTCCTGGGCCTGGGTGCGGGGTGTAGGGTGCACGTGGCTGGTGGGGAGGGAGGGGGTGCTCTGGACTCATCCCTGCAAGTGAGCACATGGGGGGCAGGGGAGCCACCCGCACACACCGGCAGCCCTTCCCCGTGAGGAACGCAGATGCGGTACAAAGCGAGCGTTTAGAGTGGCCCTGGGCAATATTAAAGCAGGCGATGGCGTGTGTAATGGCGTGTTTCGTTTTCTCTCCAACGTTTGTCCAGGAAAGCTGTGTATTAGAGCTCCGGTAGCTAAGGGTTTTCTTGTGAATTTTAAATCATGCTCCTAGTTAAACCTCAGAAGGATCTGTAGATGGAAAGGTTTTTGATTTCCTTTGAAGTGGTTTGAAGAAGTTGATTACTCTTGGCAGTCAAGCTGCCTTTATGACACTGTTTATAAATAATTACTCATGAGCAGGGCTGCAGTTTCAAGGTGTTAGATTTCAAGAAACTGAAATTAATCAGATAAATGTGAGCGAGAAGTTGAGGGGAGGCCGTGGATGTTCCCTTGTAAAGCGTTCCCAGAGATGTGTACAGTGTGGGTGTCACGGGAGTCTGGATGGGGTTCCCAGCAGCCTTTGAACCCTGTCCCCTTGCCAAGAGGAACGTGTGACTTGGGCGTCAATTTGTTCCCTCAGGCTCTCGTCCTGGCGCCTCGCCCTTCTCTTGGGTTCCGAGGCCCTGGGCCCTGCTGGGCGGAGGCCTGCAGTCAGGCTCTGGCTGGAGGGGCCGTGGGAGCCGGCGCGGGAGCCAGACCGCGTGCCCGCGACGCGCCCTCTGGCTTTGCCAAGTGGGCCTCCTCCCCAGGGCCCGTGCACTCTGCTTCATGCACGAGGCCCTTCACCCTGCACTGCGCTCCACACTGCACGGACAGTGCCCCCAACCTTCCCTGGCACTCTGGCTCTGGCCTCCCCTCATCCGCTCACCTGACCACTGTCCCCAAAGCCACCTCACTTCCAGACTCATCCTGTTGGCAGCGTTTTCCACCCGCTAAGGCTTCGCTGGTGCAGGTGCAGGGCCCCCAGGCCCCGCCCCAGGCCCCAGGGCTCCGCAGAGAACGGCTGGTGCTCTGAGTTCGACGGTCAGGGGAGGGAGGTGCTCTCCCTGGTGGCCCTGCCGGGCCTGGCTCCTGGGTGACAGGTGGCATGTGTAGGGGAAGCCCCATAGCCCATGTAAGTGAGCGGCATTCCGGGCATGGCCGCGGTGCCTGGTGCGTGCTCAGTGCGTCAGTGCTGTGTCCGCCGCACCACGTGGGGCGCTGTTCCTGGCTGGGCGTCCCAGGGCCCGCCCGTGTAAGGCTCTGTGAGCCTCGCTGGACCCCGACCCAGCCGCCCCCGGGGCGTGCCCCTGAGAGTGCTGAGCGGCAGGGGGCGTCTTTGTTGGAAGGCAGCCCTGGTGGAGACAGAGGCGGCACCACTCGGTGACCCCAGAAAGAGCGGAGGGCAGCTGAGGAGGAGGTGCTGCAGGCCCTGCTGCGTGGGTGGCCCCTCACATTCCCGGCCCCGCCCTTGGGGAGCCTGCCACTTGATGGAGGACAGTGATGCCGCCAGCTGCTCAGCGGCGGCACAAAAGTTGGGGTGGGGTGAGGAGGACAGTTCTGATGGGGAGCTGACAAGCGAGAAGGTAGGAACCTTCCGGAGGAACAAGGCAGCTCCAGATCAAGGGAGAGAAGACTGTTTGGGGCTGCCGGGTGGTCTCGGTCCCCAGGGAGCGCCTCCTGTGGAGGTCACGCCCCTCGGTGTCCTAGAGGACTTAAAGGGACACACAGCCCTTTGGCCAGGAGGAGAGCGGACGCACATGGCCAAGCCTGCCACGGAGAGGGGAGTGTGCGAACGAGTGTGGGCGAGCGCGGAGCCGGAGCGTCACAGCGCGTGACCACAGGCCGCCAGGCAGTGCGAGGTCTCCAGGCGCCCCTTGTCCTCACCTCCCTACACTGCACCCCTCACTCCCATCCCCGATCCGCACCCCCCCAGGAGTGCGTTGCCCGCATCTCACCCAGGGCTGGGGCTGAGGACCCACTGTGTTCTAGAGCCGTCGGTTGGCCACACGTGAGAGTCAGGTGGCAGCAGAGAGCCGCGGCGTGTGCTAGACGTCAGCCGTGTTCTTGAGGAGAGAGCAGCTCCGTGGGCAGAGGTGGGCAGAGGACCGCTCCCTGTCAGGCTCATCTGTGACTGTCCCGGGGGCCCCGGCCCACCTGGCTTTTCTCGGCAGCATCCAGCCCAGTGCTGAGCACGGAAGAGGGGCTCAGAGTATTTGTGGAGTGAATCTCAATAATTGTGAACTTTCTCTCTACATTTTCCCTGAAAAAGAAAAGGCACTGGGACTTTGGGCAAAGGCCCACAAACCCAGGCGGCCTGGCTGGGTACTGGCGCCGACCCTTCCACCGCGGCCCTCATGCGCCCTTACATTCCTTCTCAGTGTCCTCTCCCAGACTAGAGACCCTGCACGGCCATCCTCTGCACAGACAGGTCCCCTCCTGGAGGCCTGGCAGGAGTGGGCTCTGCACGTGATGTCAGTGACCCAGGTGAGCTCGCTCCCCACTGTGAAGAGGTGGGGTCACGGTCAAGGTGGCGGTCAGCGGTCCCTCGGTCCTGTGTTCGGACCCAAGCACAGACACCTTCCACGCTCTTCGTAGGAGGCTGGCCCTTTCCAGCAGCCGGCACTGCCCACGCCCGCCACGGCCTGGCCTCCGAGTCAAACGCCGGCAGGGCCATGGAGCTGCGCGAGCCAGGCCTCTGGCGCTGAGACAAGCAGCCGGTGTGTCCATGTGCATGGAGATGCCTGTGCCTGAAAACAAAGACTTCCCCGTCCGGGGTTTTATGGATCTGGCCCCTGCGCTGCAGGCTTCACCCCGTTATTTCCCTCTGTAAAATGATGGGGAGTACAGTTTGCTAAATAAGAGGGCATAAATATTACAGAAAGAAGCTTCGAAGGTCGATTTGCATAAAATACAGCTTTATTTGAGAGCCTGTCCCTGAGACAAAGTCCCTGTTTAAAATGCTTTATGGTGTTTGAAACCTCAGTTGTCCCCGATATTTATTAGTTTGGCAAACACGCTCCCATGTCCGCGTCCCCTTGGAGACAGAAACATAAACCGTCTCGGCGATGGCTCACCTCTCCAAACAGAGAGGGCGGCCTAGGTGAGCGCGTCGCTGAGCCACGGGGTGACAGACGGCCCTGTCACGTGCAGAAAATGAAGTCCGGGGAGGGACGAAATAAATCCTCCCAGAGCACGGCAGGCAGGAGAGGCTGCTTTGTTGCACTGAGCGGTGACTTTCAAACCTTTTTATTCCACAGTGCCGAGGGTTGTCATATTAGGTCCACCCGCCTCCGGGAAAACGACCATCGTAAGTATGCCACATTAAGTGTTGCGACCCGGTGACGCCTCGTCCCACGCAGCCGGGGCGAGGCTGCCCCCACGTCAGTGTTCGTCACAGCCAGGCTTTCCTCCTTTCCTTCCCCTGCTTCTGAACCTATTTCTTACGGCAAGAGGCGGTCGGTATTCATAGTGGAAAACCTAGAAAATACAGAAACAAAAAACAAAAAAACCAACCCCCAGCAAACCCAGAAATAGAATTCCCTGGCCATGCAGAGCCGAGCACTACAGGAGCGCGTCGGGGGGACCTGCCAGGGGTTTCTTACGGCCGCAGGGCCCTGTCTTTGCTCCTCGTATTGTCCTTAGGGCAGGACTCGAGGTGGGAGTGCTGACCAGACGGCAGGCACGTTTCTGAGAACTGTGCACGGAATCTTCAGGCCCACTCTTAAAACTTTAATTATGAACTAGTTCAACCAATCAGAAAAGTGTAGATACCCAGCTCCCAGATTTTACAGCAATTTATCATTTTGCCGTATTTGCTTCGATGGTTCTCCCTCCACTTGAAAGACAACACAGCTTGAAAGACGTAGTGAACGCACTCTGCCAGCTCGCTCACTCTGTCCATCGCCCTCCTTGGAGGTGACCCTGTCCTGAAGCTGGTGTGCTCTGTCCTCTCTGTGGACTTAATCTTTAAGCTCCTTTTTCTTTTTTTAAGGGCCAACAACTTGTTAAAGTTTTCATCATCTGAGATGGCACTTCTGTCTTTTAAAAGCCTGCTTGCCCTGGCTGGTGTGGCTCAATGGATTGAGCACCGGCCTGCAAAAAGGTCGCTGGTTCGATTCCCAGTCAGGGCACGTGCCGGGGTTGCGGGCTGGGTCCCCGGTCGGGGGTGTGCAAGAAGCAACTGATCGACGTTTCTCCCATCCAGTGTTATAGCATTGATATTCCTTTCCCTTTCTTTCTCCCTTCCTTCCCCCTCTCTCTAAAAAATAAATAAGTAAATAAATCTTAAAAAAAAAAAAGCCTGCTTAGTTAGCCTCAGTCCCCTGTCCCTTAATAACCGCATCACCCCTGAGCCCTCTCCCTAGGCCTGGAGGCGCGGCGGGCGGTTTCCCCGGTCACCGGGCACTCACGATGGCCGACCCTGCACAAAATACGCACATCGGCTCTGCTTTAGGGTGTGTGTGGCTGTGCTACTCACCTGCCTGTGCCTCCGCCTATCCCCTGTCAGCCTCCCTGCCTTTCGTTCTTCTGCCCTGTTCTACAGGGCCCGGCTGTCGGCTCTCAGTCCTTTCCGCGCCCCGCCCACTGTTAGAAGCACAGGGCTCCCCGCCCTGGCCGTGGGGAGCGTTCCCAGGGTGCTTGGGGAAACGCAGGCTCGGGACTCTCCTCCGGACTCGCCTAACCAGCATCTCCTGGGGAGGCCCCGGGCCCATGGAAAGTGCCCGCGACGTGATGCCGAGGTTGGGAACTGAGGTGGTCTCCTCCAAACCGAGCCAGGGCCCCTGAGCCGTGTTGAAGGGGGGTCAGTGGCTCGGCGTGAGGCCTGGCCTTTGGCAAAGGGCCTCTGCCTTCGAGACCGCCGGCACTCAGGCCCACCGCGCTTCCTTCCTCGCTCTGGCTCTTCTCCGAGCACAGGGCAGAGTTCAGGAAGCGCGTGTGACTCCAGAGCAGAGAGACCTCCTTTGGTCTCATCCCAGCCCGACCTCTCCTTGGAGGTCAGGGCCCGAGGCGCTCAGCGGTCCTGTCTCAGCTCCAGCCTTTCCGTGAATTCGTTGTGCGGCCCCCACCCCCGCCCTCTGTCTGGGGACACACAGCACCTAACTCCACGGACAGATGAGATATAGTAATACCCAATCAGAGGGCCCCAAAGGGCTGCTTGCTGATAGTGCCACCGGCTTTTCCCAGTGTGAGGGACAGAGGGAATTAAGGCTCAGACCTGCCCAGGGGCCCTTCTGGGCCTGCTGCCAGTGTGACCATCGGGCTAAGCTGGGCGTGAAGAACATTCCGTTGCCCTCTCGCTCCGTAAAGGGCGCCCTTCCCCTGTGTGCACGGCAGCTGTGGGTGAGCCTGTGCATTCATTTGGCCGGCACAGGTCCCCTGCCTCCTTTAAGTGGAGGTCAGTACTGAGTGTGATTGTGACCCACGTTTAGATCCCATCCCTGCGTTTCCTGTTACAGCTCCCCTGTGTTCACAGCCCACGGCCCCAGCTCGGGGGGCATGCGTGGGGCAGTCTCCGCAGGGGTGGCGGGGTGTGGGGGCCGGGGCAGGCTGGGGAGGAGAGGGCCCGCGGGCGGAGCTCTGGCCTGGGAGCGCCTTCGGGCTTGTCTCCTTCCAGCAGAATAATCCCACTCCCCTTCGGCCTGTCTGCTCTGGCGGGACAAGGCAGGGCCTGGGCACGGGGACAGAGCGGTGCCTTGCAGCCTCCACCACAGTTCCCTGTCCTCTGTCCTTCTGTCAGGCAATGTGGCTCTGCAAACATCTGAACTGCAGTCTTCTCACCGTGGAGAACTTGATAGCAAAAGAATACTCCTCTCTGGCTGCAGAGGCCAGGAAGCATTATCGCGAAAGGAAGGTAGGACCCACCTTGAAGGGACAGCACTCCCAGGCCCCGCCCCCACCCCGCCCCACTCAGTTTCCGATTCCTGTTGGGTTAAGTGAGAGAAATTGCTGGGATAAAATGAGGGACAGGCAGGATGTGGCCGAAGGAAGGGGGCAATTCTTAAGTGGGGTGCCTGTGCTGGCGGGCACAGGGGTGAGGGCTTCGTGCCGGGCAAGGATTGTGATGGAGTGGGGGGCCTGTCCCCTCAGGATGGAGCGACTGGGGCCATAACTGCAGGTGCGGGTGACGTGGGGGCTCCACCCCGCAGATGGCCTACCTGCTGGCCTGCGCCAGGACGGGGGGGCTGGGCTGGCAGGCAGCTTGGGGGCGGGCGTCCAGCTGTCTCTGGAAAGGCCTGCCCTCCCGGGTCAGGAAGCCCCCACCGACGTCCCTCTCATACGCATCGTCCTCCAGGGGTTGGCGCCCTGCTTCTGAAACCCCACCAACCCTGTATGTGAGAGGCATTTTTAAAAGGGGATGTAGGGCTGATCATGTCGTTTCTCTTCAACACAATGAGAAACCTCGACATATTCCTTCCAAGTCCCCCTTGGACCCTAAGCAGCTGCCTTCGTCCGTCTGGGCTGCGATAACAATGCCACGGACCGGGCGGCTTGGAACCGCCGGTGTTTTCTGGAGGCTGGAAGCCCAAGGTCATGGCGCCAACGGCGCTCGCTGCCTGCCCTCCCCTGGCCCCTGCCGACCCCCACAGTCCAGAGGGGGGGCTGTAGTCTGAGGGGACACGGGCTTTTAGGGGTAGGATTGTGGTTTTGGGAAGAAAGAGGTTATCTCATTTTCTGCAGAAGATAAACTTTTCAGGGTACGGGAGGCAGGCTTATTTCCAGGATAAAGATGCTTTTGTTTATACAGTTCCGCGGAGAGGAGGGAGTTGAAGGAAATTCCTCCTGGGTTTCGTTAGGCTAGTTATCCGCGTACCTCAGACCACATGGACGCTTCCAAGGGTGTCTTGTCGGGCTCTTCGTCAGCAGCCCCGTGGCGGAGATGAAAGGCGCGGACACGGGCCCATGGAGGGGTGACGGGCTCTGGGCAGCAGGGACGGGGCGGAAGGGGGCAAGTGGCCTTGGCACAGGTGGCCCCCGCCAGGCCGCTCAGGCCGTGTCGCCTCCAGATTGCCTGCAGGTGCAGAGCCCTCACAGGCCTTTTAGCCAGCGGCGCCCGCTGGTCAGACGCCGGCTGTCCTCCCGTCCCCCTGGCTCTGTGCCCCGCGCTCTCTCAGGGTGCGCTGTCCACCGGGGCTTCTGGGGCAGGCGCTTCCCCGCGGCTTCTGAAGCGCTCCCTCATCACCCACGGTGCGCCCCTGGAGCAGAGAGCCGAGAGCCCGGTGGGCTTCCCTCCGTGTCCCTGGGACCACCTAGCCAGTGGAGAGTCCAAGGTCCCACGAAACGAGCACCGCCCCAGGTGTGGAGCCCGGAGACTTCCTGTGGCCAGCGGCTTGTCTGCTGGGCAGTCTACTCGGGGAGTGATCTCGGAGCCCCCCACTCCCAGGATGGGCTGTGGGCGAGAACAGCACCGGCTGCGAGGGAGGCAGGGGCTCCGGGCCGGGGCCACAGCCACAGCGTGCTGAGCAGGGCCCCCTGGGGGCGTCTCTGTGTCTCCCAGGCCCCGAGGGCAGCCGGTGACCGGGGATGGGAAGCAGCGTTGCTGTTTGTTTTTACTGTTTATTATGACCTATTTTAAAGACGCTCAGAAGCAAGGAGACTAGAGTGAGAGCCCCACGGACCCAGCACCAGCCTGAGACCGCGCCGCCTCATGGCGGCCTGGTTTCGTGACACCCCCAGCCGCTGCTCTGGGCTCCCTGAGAGAAATGTTTCAGCCTGGGTCTGCTGAGAGACTGAATACAGACAGAAAACGACCAGGCTGTAATATAAAAGCAGTCCTTGTTCCCCCAGCCTGTAGCGGCCCGTCCCGGAATCCGACCCGCTGCCTGTGGTAACCCGCCCGGGACCAGCGGGCCGTCGGTCAGACTCGAGGGAAGTCAAACTGCTCTCTCTAGAAAGATCCAGGAAGCCCAACAGCAACCCCTGTAACAGTTGGCCCCAAATGCCAGGACCTAATTACTAAGTGCCAGCTTCCCAGTTTTTGTCCCTACTTCCACCTTATGACCAACCAGAGAAAGCTCCCCTCACAAGCCCATGGGACGCCTGTGCCTCGGTGGCCGCCTCTGTCAGGACACCCCCGAGCCCCTCTTTCCCCACTGGCACACCCTGGGCTCCTCAGCCCGCCTCTGCGTGTCCGCCAGACCCTGGGACGGTGGCCGGCTCCTGGCCAGAGCCAGCGCTGACTAAACGACCTTTGCTGTTCTCACGGGGTGGCCTTCACTTATTTCCATACTCCGGGACATCAGGGTGCTGTTCATTAAACACATGCCCAAGGACCACACTTAGAAAACCTGCCAGTCCTCCTCCAGTGTCTCCAGGGTTACACGGGGCTCGCCCTTCAAAGCCTCGTCTCCTGCTCCGCGCCTGGGTGCCCCCTCCCCCGGCCCGCCTTGCAGAGCTGGGAGCGTTTGGCCACGCAGTGCTCCGAGGACCCTGAGGAGCGGCAGAACCTGAGGGCTGCCTGGACAGGATTCCCTGATGGGTTCTTAAGTGAGGGCCAGTCCACCGCTGCCACGGGGCGGGCGGGGGGGGCTCCTGATGGGGAGGGTGGGAGTTGGACAGACCCCGGGCCTCTATTCTTCCCCTCCCAACTCTGCCCGGGATGGATATTCATACTGTAGATGAAAGTGCCTAAGACTCCCAAGCCAGCGTTGCCCAGTGGTGACACAGGGGCGCCAGGGGCCCCGAGAGTGGGGCCTCACTGTGGGACCGCTGTGTCTCCCCGGGAGGAAGCCCAGGCTTGGAGAAGTTCAGGGAGGCACCCCAGGTGCGGAGCCAGGGTTTGGCCCTCTGGCCCTGCCGCCTCTGGCCAGTGGTGCCCTCAGGCTTGGGGAGGAGGGCGCCTTCAGGGCAGCCCCCGGGGTTCTGCTAGGCTGGGTGCGGGGGCCAGAGGGGCAGGAAAAGCCCAAATTGGAGCCCAGATGCTGTCCTGGACGGCACCAAAGCAGGCTGGGGGTCGCCTTGTCACTGAGCAGCAAGATGATGGGCTTCACTGGGCTCCATCAGTTTGTCCCTGATCCTCCCCAGGAGCCAGGCTTTGGGGCCGGGGTGGGAGAGCACGGCAGGGCTCTGGAAGGAGGCAGCCTGACTCCCGCTGAGACAGTTTGGCAGGACTCTGAGAAGCAGCCTCTGGGAAACCCCTGCTGCTGTGTGACACATGAAAGCTGGCATCCCATTGGGACAGCCTGGCGGGAGGATGGGGGAGAGGGAGGTACCCCACCCAAGCCCTCCAACCCCACTCAAAGTCACCAGTGTGCCCCTGCCGTGCAGACTGCAGGGGGCTCCACGCCCCACCGGGACCTGTCACTTTCCAAGGGTGTTCTCTGACTGGCTGCTCCGCCCCCCCTCAGTCCCCCCTGCACCCCCTGCATCCCCGTGTCCCAGGACCCGTTTGAATGCTACCTCCTGAATGGGTGCTGCCAGGGAGGGAGACGGATCTCCGGAAACTGGTCTCAGGATGTAAACTGGCTCTCTCTGGGGTCAGAGGGGACAGACCGGGTAAGGAAGGGTAGGGGGCGCTGATGAGGAGGGGAGGGGGCAAGGCTGCTCCGCACCCACCCCGTCTCCTGCCAACCCAGGAAAGCTTCCTGGGATAGCTGGGAGCACATGGGCGCCGGCAGAAACCCGCCCTCCCCGGCCAGCCACTTCTCTCGAGTGCTTGAGGTCGCTCGACCTGGTCCCTGGACCAGCGGCATCACCTGAAAACCTGTTAGCGCAGATTCTCAGCCCCACTCGAGCCCAGCTGCATCAGAAGCCCGGGGCCGGTGCTCTAACGAGCCCTCTGGAGCGCATGTTCAAGTCCAGAACGACTGGCTTAGGCAAGGCCTTGGCGAGGTGGGGGATACGGAGCTCCCTCAGGGGACGCGGAAGCCAGGGACCGGATGCTGCCTCGCCTCCCTCTCGTCCCTCGGCCTCTTTTCTCTCTGCATCGTTCATTCATTTGCTCTCTCTGCCGCTTACTCTTGCTCCTGACTTTTGCTACCCCCTTCGTAGAAGCCACTGTAGCCCCGTAACTTTTGAGTGGACATGTTACGAGCCTGGCTCCCAGCAGAGGTGCCCCCTTCCTCAGCCTCCCACTGTCTGCTCTGTCTCCCCCCTCCAACTCCCTGTCACCGGAAAAGCCGTTCTGGGGGTGGGAGGCCCGGTTTCTCCCTCCCTTTGCTCTGACTCCTTCCCTTGCATTTCCCTCACGTCTGCGGAGTGGCTGCTGCAGCTCCTGCTCTTCCATCCTCTGATCTTCGAGCCCGGTGGAAAGCACGGGTTCTTGCCCTGATGACCTCGCCTCTGTCCTGGATCTGGCTCTCACTGGCTGGGACTGGGTCATGGGCAGCCTCTGAAGCAATCACAGTGGCTAAGGGCGGGATGTGCTGATCAGCTTGGACCAGTCAGGGCCTTCCTCTGGGTCTGAGGGTCGGCTCGACCCCACTGAAACCATACCAGCAGGAGCGCAAGAGGGTGGCTTCTCAAAGGAACTCTGGGGTCTGTGTTACAGGAGGTGGGGTGTATGGGTACTGGGCAGAAAATAAAAGCAAAAGCTATAGCATCGCTACTCGTTTCTGCTGGCTGGCTGTGTAAGGCCTGAAGAGTTCAAGTCTTGCCCAAGGCCGCCAAGCTGGCTGGAGCTGCAGCAGTCATTCTGTGGCCATGAGGGGGAGTTTGGCCATGGATGGAGCCGCCCTGGGGCCGGGGCTGGGAGACTGAGCCCTGATGCTGAGGGTGAGCCCGCGCCTCGCGTGAGAAAGGCTGCTGCGGGAATGCCCCACCCCCAGCATGGGCCTCAGTGTTTGCAATTTATTTTGACCTCCCACGGCTTTTATCAGATGTGAGTGGGACTTGGGAGAGGCGTTGGCCCCTAGTTGTGCATCACAAGGGGAGGTGACAGAGACCAGGTGTCAGCGGCCCCTGGGGCCGCGCTGCTTCCTCGTCCAGACCCCGGCAAGGCAGGCGAGTGCAGGGTGCATAAAAGGTCTGTGGGGGCAGCACGTGCCGCAGCGCTTACCCTTGCGGGGGGCTCGTCGCAGGCATCATCTCGTTTAATCCTTACGGCAGCTCTTTGAAGCCCCTTGTCTTCATCTCATTTACAAACAAGGAAACTGAGGCCCTGATCCTCAAAGGCACTCGTCCAGGGTCACTCAGTGAGCGTCCAGGGCCCAGACCATGAGCGCCTGAGTCCCTGAGCATCCAGTGGCCCCCAGGGTCTCCCTGAGAAGCCACAGATGCCTCCTCGAATCTCTTCTCAGAGGCCCCCAGCCCCCTCTCCACTGAGCTCCCATCCCGACCCTGGGACCCTGGGCACCAGGTTTGGGAGTGAGTGCCGGGTTTCTGCCCACGTCCACGTGCGGACCCGGGGAGGGTCGGGCTCGGGTGGGCCGAGGGAGTGTACCTTGGTGGGGGCACAGGTAAGCGGGAGCATGGAGGTTGGTGTGGACAAGGGGGGGCATCAAAGAGGTGATTGGTGGGAATGCAGCTCAGGGAAGGGGGAGGGGCTTGGACCAGGGCAGGGGCCACAGGGTGGGCCTGGCCTTGCCAGAGACCATGGGGCACTGGGCAGGGACCCAGAGAACCTGTGCCAACAAGTGCCAGGCCCTCGGCTCTCGGCCGAGCCCACTGGCCTGCCAGCCCCGCGTCGTCTTGGGCTCAGCATCCAGGTTCGGGCCCTCATTCTGCCGGTGCTCTTCCCTTAGTCCGTGCCCAGTGCGCTGCTCGTCGGCCTGCTCGAGGAACGCCTGAGTGAAGAGGACTGCAGCCAGCGGGTGAGGGACCCCGCGTGGGGTCAGCTGGGGCTCCCAGGGAGGTGGGGGCGCCGTTACCGGAGGGAGGGAGGGAGGGTGAGCGGCATGTGTTCATGGCCTAGAGGGGAGGTGACTGGAGGCCTGTGGAGAGGGGTACGACGGACAAGCCTTGGAGGGAGGAGAAACGACAAGGTGGAGTCCGGGGTGTCCACCAGGGCACCTGTGGGAAAGAGCTGGCCCACCCCAAGGGGCCCCAGGGGAGCTGTTAGGGAAAGGACAGTGTGGGAGCAGGGGTGGGAGTGGGGGAGACAAGGCAGCCAACGATACGGGGAGCTGGATGCCCCGGACCTGGAGGAACAGAGGGGCTCCCCAAACTCCCCTTCCATCCTCTGGTCCCCTCCAGGGCCCGCTTCGGAGGCTGAATCTGGCTGCTGGCCAGCGATGTACTCAGCCATCCTTCGGTAGTGAGCCCTCCACAAGGCCCAGCAGGCCTGGGCTGGGAGAGCGTGCGGGCTGGCGAGCCGTGGAGGTGCTGGGGGGGCGGCACTCAGCGGGCATGGGAGCCCCGCGCCCTCCCCACGGGCCCCCTACCGTGCGTTGCGCCCCCTGGCTGTTCCTGAGTTGTGTTGCTTTAAACACTTTATAGTAAACCCCTGATCTAGTAGGTGAAGCGTTCGCCTGAGTCCTGAGCCCCTCTAGCAAATTAACCGAGCCCCGGGGTGTCCGGGCCCCTCTGGTCGACAGCAGCGGGTTTCAGAAGCAGGGGCGGTTATTGTTATTACGCGGTGCGCTACAGCTCTGTCGGGCATCACACCCAATACTGGGGGCTGGGTCTACGCTGTTTATGTTAATACCTGTAATGGCAGGAGTTGTCCGTAGTGCTGCTGTTTTGGCAGTGAGGCTGCCAGGCTGGTGAGTGACGCCTGGGGTCCCTGCCTGCACTCGACCCACGTGCAGGTGCGCTGTGCAGAAAGGTTGTGGCAGCCACCGCGCAGATGGTGACGGGAGCCTGGGGGCGGGGTCTTTCTCACTTAATCTTCACACCGGCCCGGTGTGGTCACCCCTGGTTTAGGGGTGCAGAGTCTAAGACTGGCGGAGTCCGGCTCCGGGTCCCACCGTCGGTCTCAGGACCAAGTCGCACGCGGAGTCAGGCTTTGGCCGCTGTCCTTGTCTCGCCCACGCTCACTGTGTCCCTCTGGGCAGGTGTCCCCCTTTCTGCGGCCTCTCAGTTCTGATTCTGTTTGAGTCCAAGCTATTGTCACCTTCAGAGTAAAGAAATAGCCCCTTTCATTTGTTGTTTCAAATTTCTCCTGAGCTTCGAGGGGCGCGCGCGCCGTCTCCGCCCCTTGCCGGCGGAGACGGGACTGGAGCGTGGAGGTGAGGCTCCTGCTTCATCATGGGCTTTAGTTGCTCAAAAACAAGACAAAGCCTCATTCAAAGTAAACAGGCTTTCTTGCTTTCAGGGAGAAAAATGACACATCTGCATATTCATTTATATGGTAATTATTATTATTTAGCTGCACAGGGACTAGAATGGGTAATTTAGAGCACAAGAAAGATGCAGGGATGGTGCTTAGGGAAAAATCACGCATTCATAACCCACCCGGGTTCTGTAGTTAATGCTGGTTTTTGCCCCCCTTTTTTCTCTTGGTGTAATGCAATCTCTTTGAAGAATTTCTTTGAAGTGACCGTCAAATGCATGAGAGACCGAGAAATCGGCACTTTGCTTCGGCCTATCAGAGGGAGGAGGCCTCTACCTGTTGGGGACTGTTGGCCTTTCTTCGGGAGGGCCGGACGGGACAGCCACGTCCTGGAAGTCCGAGAGCGCCCAGTCCTTCAGAGCACGCGTCTGGGGCAAAGGGGAGCTAGGAAGCCAGGCGGCGAGGGCGGGGGACCCGGGGCAAAGGCCCCGCACCTCAGGGCCCCTGAACCCCGTGTCTGCGCCCTGCTGGTTTGAATTACTGAGAACGCGCCTCTTTTCCTTGGCGCCTCACCCCCCACTTCTCCCCGGCCGTGCCCCGCGTTGCCCTGTCAAACCGAACGAATTTAGTTGACTGCGGTACATTCACACGGTTCCAAATTCCAAAGGCACCCCAGCCCCCCGTACTCTCGTCCCCAGCTACCTGGCCCCATCCCTGGAGGCAGCTGAGGTTGGCATCTCCTGAAAAAAGACCATTTTATACGCAGAGAAGCATTTGTCTTTTTATTTTTTTAAAGATTTATTTATTTTTTAGAGAGAGGGGGTGGGAGGGAGAAAGAGGGAGAGAAACATTGACATGTGAGAGACACATCGATCGCCCCCAGCCGGGGACCTGCAGCCCAGGCATGTACCCTGACTGGGAATTGACCCGGTGACCTTTCACTTTGCGGATGATGCCCAGCCCACTGAGCCACAGTGGTCAGGCTGAGAAGCATTTGTCCCTTTAAAGTGAATGTCACTGTGTCCCTCCACTGCAGAGAACCCTCCCTGCTTCCCGTCCTTCGTGGCTGCACCCATGAAGCCCTGCAAGGCCCGGGTCTGGTGCGGCCCTACCCCTCTCTCCTCGTGCCTCTGCTCGCTGCCTTCCCGAGGTACTCCAGCTTAGCCGGCGCCTGGGCACACTGTGGCGGACAGACCCCAAAGGGTTCTGGTGGTGCCCATGCTCCCGGGGTCCATGCCCTGTGGAGCCCCTGCCCCGGCAGTGGGGGTGGGACCCACAGAAGAGAGCAAAGGTGATGCAGTGCCTGCCTCGTCTCCTCGCCACTGCGCACTGTAACTGAGACACAGCCCCAGCAGGCCAGAGTGAGAACTTCTCCCTCCAGGCCCGACGGAGTCAGCTGCTGTGCTGGGGAAGCCTGTGGTGAGTGGCCGGGGGCCCGGGGGCAGCCTGCAGCCGGCAAGAAGCCAGAGCTGTTGTCACACACCAGCATAGACGTGAAGCTGCTTTTCCTCGGTCCAGCCTCCGGATGAGCGCACAGCCCGCTGCCCCCGTGGCCGCGGCGGCTGCCCTGTGCGGCCCTGAGCGGAGCGAGCTCAGACTCCCGCCCCGCGGACGTGTCGTGTTAAGCCCCTAAGGGCGGGATGATTTGTTACACAGTAGAAGACATCGTACATGCTCTTTTCACTGCCTGAGGTGCCCCTCCCCGGAGCTGGACAGCTCCTTCCCAGTCCTCCGTCTTGGGTTCAAGTCGCGTCTTCAGGGCAGCCCCCGACCTTGTGCAGCCCGGGTCTCCTGCTACCTGAGGTCACAGCTGCCTGTCTTCTCCTCCAGACTTGAACTTCCACAGCTGTCATTAGGAGTTGAGTTCTGTGAGGGAGGGGCCCCCATCTGTCCCGTTCTGCCGTATCCCCAGAATCTCACACGGTACTGCACAGACTCCAAGCTCGGAAAATATTAACAATAATTCTCTGTTCAGCGCCACCTTGGCGCCGAAGTCTCGCCTGAGCTTGCTGTTGGCCCAAGGACTGTCACGACAGGCAAGCACCTGCCCAGGAGAATGAGAAGAAACGTTTTGATGGTGGTTACCCTGCTCCCAGCTTTGGGGGAGAAGGAAAGGCACGTGCCGGTTACCGGGGCTTGTCAGATGGCGGGGGTTTTATTCCCATGGGAGGCAGAGGCCGCCACGGAGCAGCACGTGATTTATGGGTCTGCTGGGGGCTTGTGTCCTCCTGCACCGGCCCGAGCTGTCCCCCAGGTATCTGGGCCTGTGGCAGCAGCCAGGGAGGAGGTGGCCCCGGGAGGAGAGGCGCTTCGGCCTCAGTGTGTCCGCGGCGCACCCTGTAATTCGGGCGGCCACGCGGCTCCAGTGTGTGCGGCACCCAAAGCAAGGCTGCCTCACTCTCCTGATCGAATGAGATCGCCCAAGCCACGGGCTTGCAGCGAGCCGGGCCCCGGGCCCACCTCGGCAAGCGGGGGGCGGTTAGGGTCACTCAGGAGGGGGAGCGGAGGACCGCTGCTGCCCGCTGCCCTCGGGGAGGAGCAATCCCATGCGCTTCTGGGAGCAGCTCATGACCTGCCTGCTCCAAACAGCTCTCATCCCCAGAATCTGGTCAGGACGTTGTCCTAGCACCTCCACCTAAAGCCCGGAGCGAAGCGGAGCCTGACCCCTGGGAGGCGTGGTCGGTTAGATGGGGTGTGAAGAGGCTCTACTTTGGCGAGTTCAAAAATGACTGCCTTGCCCACCGCTCCCAGGCCTGCCGCCTTGTTATAGGGAAGCTCGGGAAGGGTAGCAAGCAAGGGGGGCGTGGGGGTAGAGTGGCCCATCGAGGCAGAGACGTGAGTGTCAGCCTCACTGGCACGTGATGGCTGCCAGGCACCCTGCCAGCCCTGAGGCCCTTTCCGAGGGAGTCCTTGCAACTGTCCTATGGGTTTTCAAAAACTGAGGCTCACAGGCACCTGCTGTGCACCAGGGACTGTTCTGGGTCTCGCTGGGGACACGTGGAGCGAAGGAAACAAGCAGAGTCCCGTTCCCTGGGGCAGGCCGCTAGGGTGCGGGCAGGAGGCAGGTGCTGTGTCTGCCGGGGCTACCGACAAGCGGCTGAGCACCAGGGACCCACCGCTGGCCCAAGGGGCGCGCGCGTGTGGACGTGAAAGAAAAGCGGACCTTCCAGGCGTCCAAGTTCAAAACGTCCGGCTCCACGTGACCCCTCTCCGTGCATCACCCAGTGCAAAACTTCGACTGTGCTGTCGAGCTTTGACCTCACCCCCCCAAATTCCTGGTCAGGCAGGGCTCTGACCACACTGGAAGCAGGGGCACACCCTCGACTCCCCAGTTAACAGTATGGGGGCTCCTTTATTGCATATCAAATGCAAACTTACACTTTGCGTTCTCTGGTTAACTTTCTGACCTCCTTTAATACCACGGAGACACTCAGCTATTTCTGGATCGAGGAGGAGGCGAGGCAGCATACTGTAGACTGCGGAAGCAAACTTTGAATTTACTTGGCAGCTTTCTAGAGCTTTCTCCTTTTGCTTTTTGGCTGCAGATTTATTCTTGCCTGCTCAGAGCGTGAGCCCGTATTTTGCCGTGGTGTGGCTGTCGGAGCGGAGGCCCGGCGCGGTGTGCGGGGCACCAGCTGTTTGTTTGATTTGTCCTTGCGGCGTCATTGGGCCGGCATTAATTACCCAGCTCTCATCTGCTGACAAGAGGAACACAGGGTTTTCTTGCCGTTGTCTTGACACTCGTGGGTGCATGGATGTCACCCGCAGCCTCTGAGGGGCACGGGTTTATTGATCAACAGCTCTGCCAGGGCCCGGGGCTGTGTGTTCCTCTAATACAAATGCGGTTGGGACCGAGCACCGGAGGAGGGGCCGGACCCCGCTCAGAAAACTTCCGGTGTGCGTCACAACCAGGTGGGGGACCCGGGCCTGGCTGGGCGCGGGGTGGAGCCCGGCGAGCCCCCTCCTGGGCCCCTCACTTGTGGGTGTCTCTGGACCCTGCAGTCCGGCTCATGGTTGGTTGGTCGGCCAGTTGGTGTGATGCAAGGCTTGTTGGTGGCCTGTGGGGCCCCCGTCTGCAAGCCAAGCAGCACCCCGGGTGCCCCGTGGATGGCAGAATCCCGCGATGTGTGTTCACGGACCTTCTCAGTGCCACCGTTGGGAGGAAAGGTAGGTGTTGGAAATGCAGGATGGAACCTGGTGTCTGAGCAGCAGAAGGGACAGGAATGCGCAACGCCGTGGAAGTGGGACTGGACTGCACCCTGGCCCGTCACCCTCGGCAGCAGGAGGGCTGACGCCGAGGCCAGGGCAGGGGCTGCTCTCTAGAGCTGAATGCCCTGCAGGGGCGCCCAGCAGAGGGCAGCAGTCCCTCGTCCGCACTTGGGAGCTCAGTTAGCGGTCAGCCAAGGAAGCGTGGGGCGGGCTCGAGGCTGGAGAGGCAAGGAGCCACCCCCGTCCCCGCAGCGCTGCCCTGCGCCAGACACCGTGCCCGCCCTTCCCAGGCATCGTCCTGCCCGATCCGGACTCGTCGCCTGGGGACCATGGCAGCATGCCTCCTATTTGCAGATGAGGCCGTGGCCACCCAGCTGCTAAGTGGGGACCGGGGGGTCCTAGCTGGCTCGGCCCCGTCAGCCAGCAGGGCCTGAAAGCGTTGTGGAGACGAACGAGGGTGATTTTTAGCTGTAATCTGTAACATATTCACTATCCCAATTTTAAATATAAAGAACCCGACGATCTGTAATGTTAAGTATAGATAAGAGTACTGGTTAGAATACAAGAGCAAATGTGTTTTATTGGCATGCTTTTTATTATTGAGACGTGGACTCCACCAGTGTCTGCACCGAGGGGTCTTCCTTCTGCGAAGACGTCCTAGCCTTCCTCACGTCCCGCCTCCAGCAGCTGGTTAGGTTGGATTTTTCTGGAGCAGCAGAACGGGGTCTGGTCTCCGGAAGTGGGGATAAAAATCAGTTTAGGGGGACGTGGAATGTGGTCCTGGCCCGCCCCGGGAGCCGGGCTGGAGGGAAAACCTGTCTGCCCGGGGGAGAGGGGGTGCAGGCGGGTGTGTGCTTTCCGATGGCCGGGACCCAGACACCCCAGGACAGTAGCCAGAGGGGAGAGTGACCAGGCGAGGCAGCAGCCACTGTGGGGAGGAGACGGAGGGACAGCTGCTCCTTGGGAGGGGGCGGCCCCGAGTGTCCCGAGAGAACCGCCCACTTCTCAGGGGGGTGCAGAGCCACCCCTTTGGAGATCGGCCTTTCTTCCTCTGGTGGAAGGGTGACCACCTCACGCCTCCCATTGCTTTCAGGAAAGAGAAAGGCCCCCACTTCGGTGGCAGGCTGTCGCCACGTTTGCTGCCCATGAGCTCGAGCGGTCAGGTTGCTGGCTTTCTCGTAGGTGAGGCTCACTGTCCCCGCCTTACAGACAGGACACTGGAACATGGGGGCCTATGTACTTTGGGATGACAAGGCCATGAGGCTGGAGCTGAGATTTGGATGCAGCCGCAGCTCTGTCCACGCCCAGTGCTTCCCTGCCCCGGGGTCGAGACAGACAGGCATGGGGGTCCCAGGATGAGGGCGACAGAGCCGGGGCATTGGGCGGGCCGCCTTGGTTTTGAGCTGTGGCTGGACCAGTGGATTTGGAACGAGGCCTGAGATCTGAACAGCCACTTGGGGCCTATGGACTGGGGACATCGCAGCCTCTGAGCCGAGACCAGGAGTCCACGCAGCACTGGACCTGTAGGCGTCCTGAGGACTTTCCCCCCGGGGAATCGTTTTAGTGGTTGGTCAGACTTAGGTAGCTTGTCAGCGCCTTCCCTGTGTCCCCCGACGTCCCCCCTTCTTTTGGGGATCTCAGGGAGCTGGCAGAACAGTGGGAGAATCAGGTGGCATGAGGGAAAGGGAGCTGTGATGTGGTGGTGTGTCCAGACCTCCAAGGCAGGGCGGCCCCCTTCCTGGTGGAGGCCTCTTCTCCTGCGTTATGGTCCGTGTGTCTGCGCGCGCTCACAAGGGCTGTGTCAGACCCTAGGTCGTGTGGTTCCTCTTCTACTGAGGAGCTGCCTGGTCCCACCCTCTCACTTTACGGGTGACGTTCAGTGCCTTCCCTGACCCACATGGCCAGCTGTGGGAACAGTCGGGTAGGCCAGACTGGGGGCAGTCAGCTAAGGAAGCCAATGACAGTCCCCTCCCCCTGGGTGCTCTCCTACGGACAAGGCCCCGAGCCCAGCCCAGATGCTCCCGGCCTCTCAAACATGGAAGCACAGTGTGCGGCACCAGGCGGCAGGTGAACACCCCGTGGATGAACGCAGGGGCCTGGGTCTTCCCGCCACAGCCTGTACTCGCGGTAACAGCGTGGCCGCTGCGGCCTGGGTGCTGGGCCCAGCCTGGTGGCCCCGGCGGCTCCCAGCTGCGGTTTCTGTGGCTTCTGAGGGTCCCTCGAGGGGGCTCTGCCTGAAAACCGGGCTTGACGGCGGGCTCACTGGAGTGGGTCCACCATGGCCGACAGCACGCCCGACCCCCTCGACCTCCTCCCGACACGCTCAGCCGAGACATGAGTCCCAAGTCCCTTGCGTTAGAAAGTGTCCCCCGGTTCCTGCCCAGAGTGCTGGGCACCCTCCCTCCCAGAGACTGCCTGTCGAAAGAAATTCTTCCCAGCAACTTGCAGACTTAAGTAGGTCCCTTCTGGAAAGCAGGTAGAGAAAAAGAACATAGTTCACCTTTCTCAAATTATAATGGCAAAACTGGTCAGCCTTGACCGGCCGTATTTTTCTTGCTGGCACTAGCTTGTTCTGTTGTTGTTGTTTGTTTGTTTGTTTAAAGTCCTCATTTCATTACCCCAACAGCTGTGGGCAGATTGTTATTATCGCCCCCACTTTGCAGGTGAGGACGAGGCCCAGAGGGACCGAGGCGATTGGTTGAAAGTCACACAACTGGCAGTGCACGGGCGGCTTCCAAAGTCCCTGCTTCTCACTGTCCCAATCGTGTAACGCCCTAAAGGGCCAGTCTTGTCTCTGAGCCACAGACAGGGTCTCGGATGCTGGAGAGGAAGGAGCCACGTGCCAGGTGCCGGGCATCACCCGCGTCGTTTGCGGCCGACGGGGGCGAGCCTCTGGGGCCCCGAACCCAAGCACTCAGTGCGGACCTGTGACGCGCGTTGTCTCGGCAGCAGGCCGACTCCCCGTTGCCCAGGCTCGGAGCCGGGGGCACCGGACCGTCCGAGGATGGACGGCGTAGCCTCCCAACTGTGTCGCCTTCTGCAGAGGGGCTCCGGGGCCGCC
Source organism: Mormoops blainvillei (assembly GCA_004026545.1). NCBI lineage: Eukaryota > Metazoa > Chordata > Mammalia > Chiroptera > Mormoopidae > Mormoops > Mormoops blainvillei. Next base: position 22,904 of record PVJD01007169.1, on the reverse strand, counting down.
ACAGACGCCATGTGGGAGTCTGACTTGAAAATCCTCTTTAGCTGTTTGGGAATTAGCGAAAAGCCCCTTGAGCATGCACACCTGTGCTTGAGCAGATTTAACGTCCCGGAGGTCCCTGGCTTTAGCTTGCAGTCCGGGGAGCACAGACATTCCTCGACCTGCACTGCGGCATAGAAATGCCGCACGCGTCGCCGAGGAGCAAGGGCGGGACTCTACGCTGTTATTTAGAAAAATCATTCCCGCACATTTGAGCCTCGTCTGAGCACGTGCAGCGTTGGGCGGTGCACGGGAAAGGCCCAGGGAGCCCAGGGCTGCCTCAGGGGGTGGGCAGAGCCAGTTAAGAAGGAGGAATGGCCCCCGCGACACTCGTGTACCCGAGCGGGGTCCCCGATGCCAGCAGGTGTAGCATGTTGTTGAGGTTAAACGTTGAAATAAAAATGTTGCCAGCCATCAAAGCAGTTGACCCTTGAACCACACAGCTTCAACTGCACAGGGCCACTCATGCCTGGATTTTTTTTCCCAATAAACATCCGATCAGCCCTCCGTATCCCCAGGGCGTGCATCTGCGGATCCAACCAACTGCGGGTGGAAAGCGGTATCTCCAACCCACGGCCAGGAGTCCACGGATGCAGAGGGCCGACTATATGCATTGTTGTTCACCATTTATTTAAGGGACTTGAGTATCTGTGGCTTTGGGAGCCCATGGGGTCCTGGAACCAAGGCCCATGGATACCAAGGGGTGGCTGTAGGTGCATTGTGGTCCCCGAGGACACATCACTACACCAAACTCAGTCTCTTAAGGTGCCTTTCTTCTCTGGCTGGTAACGCATCTCCATTTTCTCGTAGATGTTGGGAAACCACCTACTATTTCGTTAGGAAAAGGGCCCTGATGCATCTGTGATGGGTCCGCCTTTGAGCGGAGTTAAGTCTGATTCATTGCATCCAAACCTTCAGCCCCAGACCTCTGGGGGGCTGTGAGGAGTCAGCTTTCAGCCTGCATACGGAGCTGGGGGCTGGAAGGGGCGTCCTCTGGGAAGACCCAGGGGAGCGCCCCCTCTGTCTTTGGAGGAGAGGGGAGGAGACGGGGGTGGGGGGGTGATGCACCAGAAAGGCAGAGGGCCCAGAGGGCAAGCGTCTTGCCACGTGAAATTACCGATGGTGCTTGAATACTAGCCAGGAGGTGGGGGGACCGGCGCTCACGGGGAGCCGGGCGCCCGCGCCGGCAGGCCGCGCTCTGCTGGGCCTCGCCAAGTCCCCCAGGCTGGCCGGCTGCTCCGCTTTCCTTTTTTCTCATCTGTGACATCTGCTCGGTGCTTGTCCCTCCTGTGATACCGTACCCCTCGCAGCTGTGCAGACCTCCAGCCCCGCGCTGGCGCACGGGGCGCCCTGAGCAGACGGCCTCTTTGATGTGTGATAAAACAGAACCAAGCCGCGGGGGTATGGCGAGCGCAGGCGTCAGAATATCAATTAACCTGCTCCGAACAAAGCTGCGGCTCCAGAGCCGGGGAGACCTTCCGCGGAAGTGTCAGCAAGATGGATAATGTATTCCAATTAGGGATCGACTGATACCTCCATGTGCAGCCACTCCTGGAAGGCGGACCCACGGACCTCGCGGCGGACCGGCCGGGGAGGGCCCGTCCTGGCAGCGGCCGGCGGCTACTTATTCATTTATGACTCCTTGCCTTGCCAGACTTTGCAGGCGTGAACTTACTCTCAGCCCAAATTGGTTTCCCCTTGAAAGTAGAATCCATCTTGCAACTGGGCAGCTGCAGGGACCCTCTGTAAAGGCAGAAACCCTGGGGAAGACATTCTCTGAGTGCCAAGCCTGGGGCCCCCCGCCTGAGAACGCCCCGGGACCAACACTCCCCGACACACGGGCCTCGGTCTCTGTGCCCCTGCTTTCCAGGGGGACCACTTGGGCTGGTGCAGGGGAGATGGGTGACCGTGGCTGCCTGCCCCAAGAGCACGGGGCCGCCCTCCGGGGTCCCTCAGTGATCTCCTTTCTTAGCACCCGGGGATGGCGCCATCCCTCTGAGGCTGCAAGAGCAGCCTGGAGGGCTGGGGGCCTGCGAGTCACTCCAGAGCCCCCTCCATCTCCATCCTGGAGTCTCAGATCCACGCCGGAGCAGCGCGCCAGCGAGGCCGGGCTAATTAGGGAGATGTTCCTCATTTTGCTGCACTTTTCCTGGGTAATTGGAAGCCTGCTTTCTCCAGCGAGCCGCTGGTGAGAGCTGTTCCCCTGAACAGTTCTAAAAGCTTTGGACCACATACTGGTATCAGCTGCAAATTTATGGGCAAGATGCTAATGAGAGCTCAGCGCTGCGCTAGCCGCCGAGGCTCATCTCTGCGCCCAGTGAGGACAGAGTTCCCATCTTCTTTCAGCTTCAAACAGGGACTCAGACACAGTTGCCAGCCCTTGTCCTGGGAGAAGCAGTCGGTGGGCCCCCGAGCCCTTCCTGCCAAATAAAGAAAAACTCGGGGGTCCGAGTGCATTGAAAGTTCAGGAGCCCGGTCTGGGCTTCTGGAGCCGTGCTCGGGGCCCTCAGACACCCGTCTCTGGGCCCTGTGGCGGCGCGCACGTCTGTAGACCTCGGCCAGCGCTAACAAGGACTTGAGGGAGCCAAAGGCTGTTAAAGAATTTTTTTTTTTTTGCACTTTTGCTTCGTTAGTTTAGAAATCAGGGGTTCCATGACTGCGTGTTTTCCTGCATAATTTAAGAAATTAATGAAAGCATGCCTGGTTTTTCCAACACTCTTGACTCTGTAAATTTTTTTAAAGATTTTATTTATTTTATTTTTAGACAGAGGGGAAGGGAGGGAGAAAGAGAGGGAGAGAAGCATCGATGTGTGATTGCCTCTCATGTGCCCCCTACTGGGGACCTGGCCTGCAACCCAGGCCTGTGCCCTGACCAGGGAGTCGAACTGGTGACCCTTTGGTTCTCAGACCGAGGCTCAGTCCACTGAGCCACACCAGTTGGGGCTGTAAATTTGTTTAGCTTAAAAAAAACACACACAAACCAAAAACAAAAAGCTGTTACTTGAGACGGCTGGAGCCTAAATATTTTAATGTTGAAGAAATGTAGGCTCTTTGTTTTTTAGGAGAGACCTTGCCTGCCCCCGTGCACACGGCGTTCTGTATGGCAGGTGACCTTGAGCCTGAGGTTGCCCCCCAATCCATCCTCTGGCTTCAAGCATCCGTCTCATAATGACCAACAGGGAGGGGTCTGTGGCAAGTGGGGGGTCCCCTTTCGAGAGCCAGTGTCAGAGCCTCCACCCGACAACCCCACCCCCCACCACTGCAGAATGGAGGCCCGAAGCTATTCGGTTTTATTTCATTCTTCCGAAGCTCACTTTACCTAATTTTCCTGGATGCCGGGCTGAACGCATTCAGTTGCGTTTGTGTGTATAACTTGACTCATGGGACTTGGAAAGACTTCAGAAACTCTTTTATGCGCATATTGCCAGGGGATATAAGAAACAACTTAAGCAAATGGGAAGAGAAGGTATTGACTAGATATTGTAAAAGTGTCAATTCTTCCTAAATTAATCTATACATGGAATGTTAATGCAAAATCCGAGTAGAATTTCTATTTTGGAACTTGACAGAATGTTTTTGCTGCTTACCTGGAAGAACGATTTTCTTTGAAAGAAGACAAAGGAGGAGGAACAGGTTCTGCTAGATACACCAATACCTTATAAAGCAGCAGTACTTTCGACCGGGTGAGGCGGATACAAGTGTCTAGAAGCACAAAGAGGCCGGAACCAGCATCACATCTGCACCCGGACGAGACGAGGGTGATGTCAGAGGGGTGGGTAAGCTGTCGCATAGATGAGGTTGGGACAGTTGGTGAGACATGAGGAAGCCAGTCAGATCACAGCCTCACATCATTTTCACAATAAAATGTGGTTCCATTAAATATTTAAATGTAAAGACTCAAACCGCAAGAGAATACAATTTAAGCGCAAGTGAATGTTTATCAGCGTTTGCAGAGCAAAAGGCTTTTTTTCCACGTCCCTACAACACCAGAATCTAAAGAGAAAAATGCTGATTGATTTGGCCAAACACACGTGAGTTACAAACAGCATCATACATGGAATTAAAAGGCCAAGGACAAACTGGGGAAGACATCAGCAACGTTGTTTGCCTCTAAGGATCTGTGGTAACGTTCGCCAAAATAGGTTAATGTTTTTAATATGTAAAGAGCTCTTGTAAATAAATAAAAGGATAAAACCCCAAGGGGGAAGTGGAGAGAGAGCACGAATAAGCATTTTTGGAGAAGAAAAAATTCAAATAGCCAATAAACACATGGAAAAACAGGCTCAACCTCGTTAGCGATCAAAGAAAATGGAGATGAAGGCAGCAATGCTAGGCTAGCTTGCTGGGCGGACCCCCCAGGCACTGCCTGCCGCGGGCTTGGGGGCGGGGAACGGCCCACCGAGCCGGCCAGGCAGTCCTGCAGCGGCCTGGGGGCGCCACCACCTGCATCAGGATGTGCGGCCGGCCTGTTTTGTACGTAACAGCGAAACACTGGAACGAAACTCAGTGAGCGACCACGTGGCGTTACTCACACTGGCAGCTCAGGCCACACAATGCCAGGCAGCTGCGGAAACTGCCGGGGAGGTGCGTTTTGTGACATGGGAACATTCCTGGGCGGTTTTTGCTTTACCCAAAAAACCAAAAGCAGACTACAAATAGCATGTACAGTGTGACCGCCACCCCCACCCCCCCTCAGCTGACCCGGGAAAAGAGCTGCCTGCGAGTGACGCCTGGGGGAGAGGCACCCAAGGTTGGCAGTGGTTGGTTGGGGTCTGTGGTGTTATCAGCGACGTGGGTCCTCATCTGCTTTTCAGTATCTCCCAGGCGGTGTGCAATAATGGCGTGTCTTTCCCAGCTGGACTTGGAGTTTGATGAAAGTAACCCTTCTAAAGCGGCTCCCGAGCTACACCCAGCAGGAACAGGAACCTGAACTCAGGTCTCTCAGTGCTGCGTTCGGGGCTTTTCTTAAGGAGAGTGGGGTTTGGTCTTGACCTGGGCGGTTCCATGCCCAGGACCCTGCCCCTGAGGAACTGTCTTTGGGAAATAAGCCGCGACGGGGGAGGAGCTGTGGGCAGGGCGGTGCCCGTCACGGCACGACTGGCATGAGGTGGTTAGTGGCAGAGATGTCACCCGCGGGGTGTGTTTACGTGGCCGTGCTGCTCACTTGGTGGAACGCCGTGCGGCCAATTGAACGCTGGTCGTGAAGAGGCGTGCCGGCATGAACACGTGCTGTGGCAGCTGTGATGCGTGTCGGGGAGGAGCAGGACACAGAATAACGTATGATACGATTATAACCCCGACAAAGTTCAGAAGGGAATAGAACACGAGGATAGGCTGGGCCACGTGGCTGTCAGAAACACTTATTCCCTTTTGTCTTAAAAGTTCTGGTCTTTCTATGAAGCGATCGTACTCCTTTATGAATTCCCAAAAAATCTAAAAAATTAAAACGGACGTGCCCCGTTCCAAACCCTCTGCTTAGGGCTGGATCCTGGATGGCATCCCTGAGACACGGGAGCAGGCGCTGCGGATCCAGACCCGCGGGATCACCGCCAGACACGTCAGTGAGTAGCCCTGGGGGGCCCGGGGGGCACCCTGCTCTGTGTCCAGCTCCCCAGGGCCCCCGCAGCCCAGGCCCCACCCGGGGGGAAAGGGGGCAGCACCATCAGATTTTTTAGGGAGCTAAATGCATCGCGGCTCATTCTTAAAAACTAGGACTTTTGTTTTGACCCCGGTAGTTCCCTGTGCCAGGGGTCCCACATCTGAGAAACTCTCTTTAGGAAATAATCTAAAATGTGATGAAAGTGTTGCGCACAAAGATGTTCCTCACGGTGTTGTTTAAAAAAATACTTATTGATTGATTTTGGAGAGAGAGGGAGGACGGGGGGAGAGAGAAAGTTCAATTTATTTATTGCTCCACTTATTGGTGCATTTATTGGTTGAGTCTTGTATATACCCTGGCCAGGGATCGAACCCACAACCCAGGTGTATCAGGCCGGCACTCTAACCAGCAGAGCTGCTGGACCAGGGCCTCTTGAGTGTTACTTATGACGTCGAAACTTGTTAGATGTCAAACAGGTGGAGTGGGCGCTGTCCTCAGCCCAGAGACTGCGTCCTTTGCGTTTGGTGCTGGGCAGGCCTCTCAGGGATGGGAGGTGGTGGGGTTTTAATGCCATTATGCCGTAAGACCCGTAAGACTCGTTACTGGTCCATGAGATTCAAATGTCTGGGACCCGCTGCCCAAGATGCCTGGTTTCCTTCTTCCCTCCCCCGCCCAGTCATGCTGAGCGCGCCGGACACTGTCCTGATCGAGAGGAACCTGGGGAAGAGAGTCGACCCTCACACTGGAGGTAGGTCCCCCCCACCCCCACTGCACTGCGCCCCCCGCCCCCCATCCCCAACCTGCAGTGGCATCCTCAGCGGCCGTGTCCTCCTGTCCCGGCAGAGATTTATCACACCACCTTTGACTGGCCCCCCGAGGCTGAAGTCCGGAAGCGCCTGGTGGTGCCCGAGGGCATCTCAGAGCTGGAGACGGCGCAGAAACTGCTGGAGCATCACAGGAACATTGTCAGGGTCCTGCCCTTGTACCCCAAAGTCCTAAAGGTCATCAGTGCCGACCAGCCGTGCGTGGACGTCTTCTACCAGGGTGAGCTCGGGCGGGCAGCGGGCTCAGTTGTGCCGCGACCTTCCTCATCCCACAGTCACTTAACTGGGCGGCACCCAGCGTCTAGGATGCGCCTGGGACTCTGGGAGTCGCTGAGGGCTGGGGTCCCTGGGAGCACCCCACTCGGAGACCCTGGGCTGACCTTGTGCGATCTGTGTGGCCAGCAGGTTTGACTGTGAGGGATTGGGGGGGAGAGGAGCGAGGGCCGCAGTGGGAGGGGCAGGCAGCACGTCTTCCTCAGGGTGAGGGAGATGGGAGAGAAATTCTATAAAAACTAAAAATACAGCAACAAAATCCCACCACGAAGACCAAAAAGCCACAGTGCCACTTGGGCATCGTGAGTCCATTTGAAAACTGGCTGATGCGGGCAGGTGTGTGTGTTTGAGGGGAGAGCTGGACCCCAAGGCCTGTGTCCCTCTCAGCTGTCCCTCTCCCCCCGCCCCATGACCTACGGTCACATCCCCACCATGTGCCCACCGTGCTGTCTTGGGTGATTCTCTTAACCCCGCTAAGCCTCGGTTTTGCCAACCCTGATGTGGGAACCCAAGTCTTGCCTCCCACCAGCCTGGGTGACGATGACAGGGACCACGAGAGGGCTCTGCCAGTCACGTCTCCGCCAGGGTCGGCTCGGCGCACGTCGGCCTTTCTTGCTCTTGTCGTGACTCGGCCTCTGTCCACAGGCCTGGGAGAGTCAGGGCAGCCCTGCCCTGCCGCCACGGGGTGAGAGCTGTTTAAAGTCGTGCCAAGCTGCAGTTGCCTCCAAGGCCAAGTGTCCCTTCTGAGCTGTGACGGGTCAGTGACACTAAAAATGCCACCAGGGACTTAAGACCCTTGGCAGTTTACACGGGCTTTGTGTGTTCTCTCCAATCCCTTCAAGGGAAGCTTTGCTCGGTGGGGAAGTGGTTCCGAGTGCCCTGGGGCGGCCCTCCCACGGGCCCCACCGCGGGCTCTCCAAGGGCCCGCCACCCGACGTGGGCGCCTGGAAACCGATGCGGCTTTCGGGAGCGCCAGGCTCACGGACAGCTGGTAATTTTCCCGAGGCCTCGCGCGCCGGAAGGGTCTTCAGCAGCCAACACTGTACTGTGAAGAGGAACATTTATCTTGTGCCACGGCTCTGGCTTCACACATTAGTCACTACCAAATTATTTAATTAAATTTAAAGGTTCACGTGATCGCCCATAAAGAGTTCATGCCTGGAATTGTAAATAAAAATGTGGATGCCTGAATATAGTAATTGTTATTAATTAATAATGCAGAGAGGGAAACAGCAAATTGGAATGCAAAATTCTCTCTGTTGTTTTTTTAATCTCTCTGCAGTGCACCCAGCAACCACATAATTTTGAAAAGGAATAATTAGATGTTGAGACTGTCTGGGGGATCATTACTTCTAATTAACTTGGTTATTTACTGTAAATTAAGCACCGTTTGTAAGCAGGCCGCTGTGCCTGCGCTGTCGGCTCTCCTCGGACTCGCCGACCCTGGAAGGCCTGCGACGACACAGGCGCCCGCTCGGCCCGCCTCCCCTGGGCTGCTCCCAGGGCGCAGGTCACCCGTGACCCGGGGGGATGGGGAGAATGCACCCACCCCCGCCCGCCAGCCCTCTGTCAGTGGGGACAAGAATCAGCCGGCCCTCCTGGGACCGCGACTTGAGCGAGTCAGCACGCATGCAGAGCGCTTAGCTTAACCGTCGCCACGCGCCAGCGACGACAGAGACGAGGTCACGCGCAGCCTCGCACGGTCCGCCAGCCCCGCCCCGTGCCTCTCATTCTAAAATGAGGGGACTTGAATTGGCTTGTCTCTCACAATCCTGCCGATTCAAGAAAAAAACCCTGCAAAGAGCCCAGAGGTCCCAATCTGCACAATGAACACATTCCCCGGGCTCTTTGCGCTGTTCCCCTCCCCCCAGCAGAGGGCATCTGGCAGCGTCTGGAGACATTTGTGGTTGTGGCACCTGGGAGCTGCTGCTGGCGCCTGGTGCGGGGAGGCCAGAGATGCAGCTCAAACCCTGCCATGCACAGGACGGCCCGTAGCCCGGGACCCACAGCCCCAAATGCCAAGAGTGCGCGGCTGGCCAGGCCTGCCGCACCTGTCGATGGTCCGGGGTGGCTGGGTTCCTTGCCTGGGGCAGAACCCACCCAAAGGTGGGAGGGTGTCATGGGGTCACCCATGGTCGCCCTTGGGAGCTAGATGCTCTGGGTCCCTGGCAGGAGGCGGGGTGGGTAGGGAGACCCTGTTTTGATGTGGGCAGCTGGGGTGCGGGCACGGCCTCAGCCGGAAGGTGGTGCCCCTTGTGAGGTGCTGGACCGCCCTTCCCCGGCCTCCCCAGCCTGCCCTCGTGCCTCCCCTGGGCTCGGGTGGTAGGCAGCCTGGTTTGATGTTCAGTAGCTGTTGGCGTCCTGGGCCCTGCTCTGTGCGATGCCTCAGTGTTGGAGAGGCTCCCTGTGTCCCCACTTCTTTGTTCATCAAATGCCAGGGCACTGCACAGGCCAGGCCACGTGGCTGTGTTGCCCCCTCCCAGGACCTGGCTGACGGCGGCCTCTTTGGAGACTTGCAACAAAGTTGGTGTTCCCGGAACGTGGCTGCAAATTATTCTCCCCTAGTTCCCGAGCCCTTTAGAAGTCCCCATGTGCTGGGCCCCCATGTGCCGGGCCCCCATGTGCTGGGCCCCCGCGTGGCCTGATGCAGTCATCAATGCCCAAGTCTGCCCCCAGGGGACCGGCCTGGGCCTGGCTCAGGTTAGAGGCTCAGCCGGAGTTCAGCTGGGAAACGTCCCCACCCAAGAGCGCATGTCTTGTGTCTGGGGACCAGCCCCCAAATAACACAGCCGGCCCCGCTTCAGCCGGGGGGAAGCTTGTCACCCCCTCCCGCCTCGGTGCCAGGCCTGAAGCCCGATCCTGTCGCACAGCTGCACCAGTGTGGGGACAAGGGACACAGGGGGGGTTGCGTGGAGCTGTACAGGGAAGAGACGGCTCTGCTGCGACGGGAGCCCACGCCCAGTGCCGGGGGCCTCCCTCTCTCTGGGACCCGTGTTTATTATCCTCACATCTCTCCTCCAGCTCTGACCTATGTTCAAACCAACCACCGATCCAACGCCCCCTTCACGCCAAGGGTGCTGCTTTGTGGGCCCCTGGGCAGCGGGAAAAGTCTGCAGGCCGCCCTCCTGGCCCAGAAGTACGGCCTCGTCAACGGTGAGTGCCAGCCCCGCCCTGCTCCCACGGCTGCCCCTGTGCCCTGCTCCCAGGCTCTCCCGTCTGCTGGGGGTGGCAGGAGGAGACCAGTGCCGCTTCTCTTTCTTGCTCTCTGCTCTGAGAAACTTCCAGTGAGTCCGCCTTTGCAGGGAGTACATTCTCTCCTCCCTGAGAATGGTACCATTAGAATGTCAACCGGCGAGACCCTGCACGCAGCCCAAAGAGCAGGAACGAGCCCCCGTCGTCCGCCTTCACGTCCTCTGCGGCGTGGCTGTCTGTGCTCTGCGCCTTTGGCGCTGCCGGCCGCCCCCGCCGCCCTGCAGCCGCAGCTCCTGCATAACACAGGGCTGCCGTTTATTTTCCCCGCCTGGCCCCCCCCCACCCCCCCCCGCCTGGGTCGGTGTGTTTACGGGCAGGCAGTTTCTGAACCAGAGGAAGACTTCTCGCTCGACACAGTGTCAATAAATATTTCACCAGGAGGAGAGGAAATATTGAAATCAGTTCTCCAGGACTTGCCCGGCGTGGTCCCAGCGGCCCTGGCTGCCGGCCCACCTTCGGGGGGTGAGGGCTGGGGAGGGGGCAGGGGCTGCGGCAGACACACGGCGCGGCTGGCGGGGCTCGGGGCACTGTCCCCCAAATGTTTCATCCGCCTAGAGGGCCTCTACTTCATTTACGAAGAAAACATGAGACCTGCACCCCCAAATAAATAAGTGCGCATACCCCAAATTACACATGCACGCCGTCCCAGTGTCTATGCACACACGCCGTACCTGCCACCCCACAAGGCTCAGGTTCTGAATAAGGGTGCCCTCCACTTAGGTCTCCCACAAGCCAGGAGTTAATGACAAAAGTCATACTCACAAAATGAAGATAGGGAACTGGGCGGTTATTCTGATGAGTACGGAAAAAGGCGAAGACTAGTAACATTTGTATTTTGCTGAAATTTCTCAACAGTGGCTTCAATTTCTCAATAGCGTGGAAAAACAGCCTGGCCACTTTAGGAGTAAAAATGCTTTTCCTGACATTAGTGTTTTGTTTTGTTTTGTTTTTTAGTGTTTTTTGTTTTTTTTTAACCATCATCAGGTAATTTCTTCACCTTCTGATTTCCCTCTTGAGAGGATCCGAAGGCTGGATCCTAGCTCTGGAGAAGGGGGGTCTCAGAGGCTGCCCCAGCTGTACCCGTGCGGGCCGAGGGTCCTGCGCTGCCCGTGGCAGGGTCACTGCAGAGCGGGTCCCCAGGCACGGGGAGGGCCCGAGCGGCGCACCGGCGATGCCTTGCCGTGGCCCCGGCTTTGCACACGTACGTGTCACCGTGTCCTGCTTTGTTTACGCGGGCGCCCTCATTTCAAGAAAGAGTTCTTTTAAGTGTTATTTTTCAATTGCAGTTTATAGTCAACATTATTTTGTGTTAGTTTCAGGTGTACAGAATAGAGGTTAGACAATTATATAAGTAAGGAAAAGTATGTTTTCAGCACACCAATCCTGAAGAAAGGAAATTAACAGGCTAGCTTTTTCTAAAAATGGACATAGAAACACTCCTCAAGGTTTTGCTTCATAGTCAGAGAGGCGTTCGGGGCCTTTTTGAGAACTGAGCATTTGGAGACCGTTTCGGGTCTCTGAATTTGTCCCCGGTGTTCTTGATAAACATGAGACGTGGGCTTTCTGTGAGCCGATTTCAGGGACCTGCTTGACAGAGGTGACCGCTGCACTGTCCAGAGAGGCCCCTGCAGAGACCGGGTGCACCCAGAGCTCCGGGAAGCGCCGTCCCCCACGGCCGGCACCCGGGCTGGGTCCTCATCTCCGCGTTAGGAACCTCTCAGTCCCGGGAAACATCCCCGAACAAATGCAGCCCGGCATCTGCTCCAACAGGTTCATTCAAAGTCCCCTGTTCACAGTCGACGGGAGTGTAACCGGGCACAGCTTTTTGAAAGAAAGGCCGCTATTAAGATGCCAACTGCAAATCCTTTTGCACAGTGACTTCACTCCTGGGATTTTGTTTTCTTGAAACGCTCATTCACGCAACGAGATGTGAGGGGCACGTGATGAAAAACAGAGGCAGCCCCAACCCTGTCCGTAAGAGGGTCAGTTCAGGAGGTTATGAGGGAAACCCATGCCAGGCAGCTGCCACAAAGAGACCCATAAAGCGACTTCCTGTCTGGACGTGTCGCCCAGTGAGGGGGTGGGCGGAGACCGAGCCACTCAACAGCGTGCGGGGCGCCATCCCATTTTTGTTCAAAAAGTATGCTAGTCTGTGCTCAGAAAAACCTGAAGGAACAGCCTGTGCTAAACTGGTTGTTTCTGTGGAGTGGTATATTGTACAGTTCTGATTTTTTCTTTGCAGTGGGCATGAGTTTTCCAACCAGAAACAACCACGAAGACATTAGCATCACTCCTTCTCTGCCTGCTGAAGGCGGGCCCTTTACCAGGGACAGAGGCAGGGCACAGGGAAGGGGCTGCGGGAGGGACGTGAGGGTTTAGTTTGCCCTGTCAGGCTGGGGCGCAGGGCCTGAGCAGGCCGGGACGTGGCTGGTCCCAACATGGTCCCAGGGCTGGTGCTGCCCTGGGCCTTTGTGCTCTGAACCTGTAGGAGAGAGGAGACCACCCCTGCATTTTCCTCACCGGCACTGCCGACCGAGGTGGTGGTAGGCAGGGACTTTAAACTGTTCTTTCCTCATGTAGGCGCGTAACGCGTTTTCCCACGCTTCTCACAAAACTGTCATATGTTGTGTTTTATCATTCAGTTCAAAATATTTTCTAACCTCCTTGTGGTTTCTTTTTTGGATCTGAGTATTATTTAGAAGTGTATTGCCGAAGTCCCAGCACTAATACCTGGGGATTGTTCCGGTTTACTTTGCTTACTATTTCTAACTTAATCATCCCGTATAATTTCAAGGCTTTGAATTGTACTGGCAGTTTTTTATGGCCCAGCCTGTGGCCTGCGTTGGTGAATTCCACGTGCCCTTAAACAGAACACGTGACCTGGCGTTGTTTGTAATGTTCTGTAAACGTCAATTAGGGTAAGATGGTTGGTGGTGCCGTTCGAATGTTCTGTGGCCTTACCGACCTATCTCCGCCTCCTCCTCACTTCAGCTCCTGAGAGCGGGGCATTCAAATCCGCACCTCTAATTGGGATTCTGTCTGTTTCTCCGCCAGTCTTTGGTGTAATTTGATGCTATGTTATTAGGTGCATGTACAGTAAGGGTTGTTACGTCTTTTTGATGAAATGAGCCCCTTATTGGTAGGAAATGTCCCTCTGCCTCTCTAGGAATAATACTCTGTCTCTTGAAGTCCACTTTGATATTAGTAACCACTCTTTTCTGATCAGTGACTGTGTGGCGTGTCTTTGAAAGTTTTTCTTTTAAACCATCTATATAGGCATTTTATTTATTTTTATCCTCCCCTGAGAACATACTTAGAGAAGAAGGGAGAGAGAAAGAGGGAGAGAAACATGGGTCAATTGCCTCTCACCCAGTTGCCAGTCAGGGAGACTGGGGGCCAAACCCGTAACCCTGGCATATGCCCTGACTGGGAATTGAACCCGCGACCTTTTGGTTTATGGGACGATGCTCCAGCCAACTGAGCCACACCAGCAAGGGCTGTGTCTGATATTTTAAATATGTCTTGTAGACAATATAGAGTTGAGTCTTGCTTTTTAAAAAATCCAGTCTTACATTTTTCTGCTTTTCTGTTTAGTCCATTTCCATCCGAAGTAATTTTTATGCTGTGGGGTCAAGTACGCTATCACGGTTTTTATCTTCTCTTTGCGTTGTCCATTCTCTGCCCCTCCTTTCTCGCCAACTTTTGGATTAACCGAATATTTTTTAGTAATCCATTTTATTTCCTCTGTTGCCTTTTGAGCCTTGCCCCTCACCCTTCTCCTGTCCTGTGAGTGGTTGCTCTGGGAACTAGAAAGGCGCCCCTGCCTGAGCACAGGCTCTCCTGGGTTAACGCCGCACCTCTCCGTGCCTAGCACAGTAGCCTCGCAGCAGGGATATTTCCTTTTACCTGCCACCGCCCTTTGTGCCCTTGTTGTCATGCGTGTCACCTCTACATATGTCATGCCCGCTACGATACATCGTAATTGTTTTCACTTTAGATAGCCTTTCTTTTTTTAAGTCAAAAATGCAGGGGGAGAAAGGCTTTTATATCCACCCACACACCGACGTTCTTCACTCGCTTGTTTAGATCCAGGTCCCCGTCGAATATCATTTTCTTTCAGCCTAAAGAACTTCCGCTAACATTTCTTGTAGTGAGAGTCTGCAGGTGACAAATTCTCTCAGCTTTTATCTGTCTGAAAACGTCTTTATTTCACATTTATTCTCGAAGGGTGCTTTTGCTGCAAACAGAAGCCCGCGTGACAGTGCTTTGGCGGCGCCGTTCCACTGTCCTACGGCCCGCGTTGCTCCTGCTGCGGGTCCGGACCATTTTCATCATGGTTTCCCTGTAGATATAGCCCCTTTCCCCCACTCTGGCTGCTCTTCGTATTTCCTCTTTATCGTCAGTTTTCAGAAATGTAACCGTGATGTATTGAAGGTGTGGCTTGTTTTGTGTTTGTTCTTCTTGGGCCTCAGAGATCCTTGGATTTGTGGGTTGACGTTTTTCATCAAAATTGAAAATTCTTCTGCCGTCGTTTGGATCTGCCTCCCCCCTAACGTCTTCTTGCTGGAGCTCCAGTTACGCGCACGTGAGACTACTCGATGTTACCCGCCCCTCTCTGTTCCTTTTCCCAGCCCCCACCCCCACCCCCACCCCTCTTCGCTTCGGCTCGAATATGAAAGCCCATCATCCGTTTTCCTCTCTAGCCCATCCGGTGATGTTTCTAATTCTAGAATTTCCATCTGGGTTTTTTGTTTTGTTTTGTTTGTTTGTTTTATTTTGTTTTAGTTTCCAGTTCTCTGCTGAGATTCCTCCCTCTGGTCACCCATTTTAACTACCTTCGCCGTAAAGCCTTAAACGTGTGAAAATATCCGTTTCAAAGGACTTGTGTCCTAACCCGGCCCCCGTGTCATCTCTTGGTCTGGCTCTAGGGCCTGTTTTCTCTCCTTAGAGGGGCCACAGTTCCCCGTTCGTTGCATCCCAAGTAGTTTTTATTACATGCCGGACGTTGTGGTTCTCACGCAGTTCGGAGCCTGGCTGCGGTGGTCTTGCCCTAAGAACACTGAGTCCGAAACAGTCGCATTTTAACAAGCGGTTAATTGCCTGGAGCAACCTCTTGATCCACTGGAGGCTTTCAGTTTCGGGAAGGTGGGACTAGGGTGCGCTTACTCTGAGGCTGGTGCATCTCTGCACCTAAGGCGTGGCCTTCCTGCAGGCCCAGCGGGGTGTCTGGGTGTCAGAAGGCCGACCTGTCCCCGCGCCCTGCGAATCTGCACTCCGCACACAGCTCCCCGGCAGCTTTTCGCTCCCAGGCCTTGTGGAGCCCCGCCCGGCCGTGTGCAGCTCTGCCCTGACCAGAGACGCACATGGACCCACGTGGGTCCCTGGGACCCCCGCCCCCGCATAGCTCCTCCCTCACGGTTGTCCTGATCCACAAACTCCCGCTGCTGCGGGGCCCCACCTTCCAGTGTGCCCCCTGCTACCGTGTTCGGTCTCCACTGTTCTGTGCTGGGGCTTGAAGAGTGACCGCAGGGAGAAGTCCAGGGTGGGACTCCGTGCCTCCCTTCTCTGGAGAGCCGCAGCCCTGGCTGGCCGTCGTCCAGCGCCTGAAAAGAGTCGCCTCGTAGATTTTACTTTATGGCTCTTATGGCAGAGGGTAAATGTGATGCCTGTCACTCCTTCATGGCCAGACTGGCAGCTCAGCGTGCGCTTGACGTCCCACAGAGCCAGGTGCGGACCCCGGCTGCGCTGCTCCGCGGCGCTGTGATCTAGGACAGGCGACCCCCTCTTTGAGGTCTCAGCGTCCTCACCGAACAGCAGCAGCTTGTGGTGGGGCCAGAGCGGGACAGAGCAGACCAAGCACAGCGCCCGGCACGTGGGGCAGCCCCTGCGACCCGCCGCGACCTCCCGCCTTCGCTGTTGCTTCCGTTTCCTCAAGTGAGCGAAGCTGCTGGCCAGTTGGAGGACAGTCACCCTGTCATCTCCACGGCGAGGGAAGGCTGTCCCTACGGAGGGTGAAGACCTTGACCACGGCTGTTGTCTCAAACATTCACTTCATTCCAAAGTTAACTGATGTTCGGGTTGTGTTTGGCTTTAAAGTTAGGAATAGTGGGACTGCGCCGTTAACAGCTATGAAAATAGAGCTTCGGCCTTCAGCTTCGGCTGGCGGTGGCCCGTGCTTGTTCCGTCTGGACTGACCCCTGCTGCGTGCCGGCCACGGCGAGTCTCCCGCTGAGCGCACCTCCCGCCCAGTCCCAGCCGCCGCGGCCCTGCTCTGTCCTCCCTGCGCCACCCGCTTTCAAGCTCTCCTTTGCCAAGTGGATCCTTTTTTATTCCATATCTTCCCCCTCAGCCTCTTTTGTTTCCCAATTCCTTTTTCATATTTACCTTCATTGGGACACACACCCACACTCAGGGGAACCCTTTTAGATCCCTCCAGTGATTTTTTTTATTGGTGCCCAGCAGGCAGCACTGGGGTTTCTTTTCTTCTCATTCTCCTTCCTTTTGAAAATTTAATGGGTGTTGTCCTGTCCTTCCCTCCCCAGTCTGCTGCGGGCAGCTGCTGAAAGAGGCCGTGGCCGAAAAGTCCAGATATGGCCAGGACATCCAGTCATTTTTTGAAAAGGAGATGGCAGGTAAGCCGCACTTTGCACAGCTGCCACCACCTCACGGGCTCCGGAGAGAGGCTGCCCCCGCCCCCACCCTCTGTGAGGCTGGCCAGCCCCTGGGGCTCACATCGGGGAGGACAACCAGGACCTGGGAGCTGGGCCGTCTCGGGGCAGAGGCTCTGCACCTGCCCCCGGGTGAGGCCTTGCGGCTGCCCAGCCTGTCCCGTGGGAGGGCGGGACTTAGTGGGCCTGCCATGTTGTCCATCTCGGGTGGCCTGGATGGTGTGTTTGTCAAGAATATTAGCTTACGTGGAGCAAACTTAAAACAGAGAGCCGGGAGAGGCCGCGGAGCTGCCCACATCCTTTGTTACCCAGCGTGCAAAAACGCTGGGCAGATATGCCGAATTCATCCGCAGACAGAGCCGGAAGGTTCAGAGAGCTTTCCAGATGCGCAGACTGACTGGCTGTTGGTCCTCAGCAGGCCTGACACCGCCTGTCTGACGGGGGACGCTGGGCCAGTCATCTTCCAGAGCCCTACCACCCCGCCATGATCTACAGGCTGAAGGCATCCCTTACGGCCAGCTGTTCTAGTCCAGTTTCCTGTGTCCATGAATGAGCTGTGGGGAGGGACCGAGCCGCTGAGGCCACACAGCCAGCTGTCATCTGGGCCCTTCTGGACCCCGTATCTTCCTCGGGCAGAGCGTTTTGCAGGCCCCCACGTCGTTCTCTTGTGCGTGAAGCGCTGCAGCTCCTCTGTGCAGCCGGCACAGTTACTGGGTCTGACGTGAACATGTGCCTGTGAATCAAACTGACCCCAGAGAAGTTGTAGTTACAACAGACAGTGGGTGGGCTGACGGGGACACGCTCCCGGCAGGATGCCTGGCGCCTTCTCCTACCGTCTCCCGGACACCGTTGGTTGATGAGGAAGCCGTAGGAACAGGCTGCTTGCTCTCAGCCATCAGCTCAGAGAGCCCCCGGGGCGACATCCCGCCTGGCTCTCCCCGGTCCCCAGGGTGAAGTTCAGTGTGCAGAGGGCTGATCAGAGGGAGAGCCTGTTCCTTCCTCAGTCACCGGCCGTGGGAGCAGGAGGCACCAGGCGCGAGTCAGGTCCACAGTGAGCTTCAGTGCTGCCCTGCCCGCTCAGACCCTGGTGCACTCCAGCCCCGTGCCCCTCCCGGAGCCCGGGCCTCTCAGTGGCGAGGGGGACATGGGAGTCCCCGGTTGCAGGGACGGGTGAGGACCGATGTGAGGTGTGTGTGCAGCGCTGGTAAGGAAGCGCCTTCATGGCAGCCGTGGGGACAGGGACCCGAGGCGCGGCTTCCTCCTGCAGTGCCAACCTCCCATCGGACAGGGTGTGGGCTGCTTGGCGCCCTGGAGAATGTGCGTTGACTGAGCGAGGCTCTGTCTGACAGGGCGACACACTTGCATCGCTCTACGAGGAGCGTTGCTGCGCAGGGTTCTGGGGCGCAGACAGGTGTGATTTGCTTCTCTGGGGACGAGCCCGCAGCGGTTCAGGGCGCGGCCCGTGTGGCTGAGGGGTGCCAACCACCGGTGACTGTCCGCCAGGGTCTGCAGGGTCCTTTGACTTGCTTCTCGCAGCTTTTCTGTACTTGTGATGTTTTTTTTCAGAATGGAGTTACAAAAAGTAACTAAGTAGGCGGTTCCCAAAGGTGCGCCCCTTCTCTAACCCTCTAACGCACCCTCGTGCCCCTGCACAGGCTTGTAAACCGTCCTGATGGTCTTGGGGTAACTGGGTGGCCCAGGTGGCGCCTTTAGCAGTTGGGACCTGTCGTGTGTCCTGGTCTGCCGCCTCTTGCGGGGCCAGGTGATTTGCTTTCTGTTGCTGTGGACGCGGACTCAGGGCTTTAAAACAGCACAAATGTGCTCCCTCCCAGCTCTGTGGGCAGGGCTGGGTCCGTCCTGAGAACAGCCCCTGCGCTGCCCCCCAACCCCCACCATCCACAGAGCCCGGAGGTCCCCCCTCCGCCTTCCGCCAGCAGCACAGTGTCTTCCCATCTTTGTCTCTCTGGCCACGAAAACTAAACCCAGCAAGTCTTTTCCGTGGTGGCCAAAGGCAGCATTGTTTTCTTGTTTGTTTGTTTTTTGGTGACTAGCAAGGAGACTAAACGCACAGTTTCCTATAAAGCTGGCGATACCGGGTAGCTTCGACCCTCAGTGCTTCGTGCTAAACTTTCCCCTTCAGCCATTTGTTTGCTTTGACTGTGCAGCTCTAGACTTCTGCACTCCCACAAAATTAGAGACAACAGCCAACATCATATCTTCCCAACAGAAGCAATAAATTCTGTCACTTCACTAATCGCGATGTGGCGGGGGTGGCAGTGGGTACGTTTGCACTCCTAACCACTGACAGGGTCACGTCAGTGGGCAGTGGCGACGTGACCGGGCACCAGCGCGCGCACCTGGCAGCGGGAGGCTGGGGCTGTCTGGCAGGGCCCGCTCCCACCTGCTGGACAGCCGCTGGCCGGGGAGGAAGAAGGTGTAGGTAGTTCTCCTGACGCCGTCTGAAGGGAAGGCCAGGCTGGATGCGGAAACTCTGTTCAGCCACTGGCAGCCTTGCCTGTCTCCCAGCCGAGGCCCCTGCTTCTTGAACCCGGCACCGCAGATGTCTGGGACCCGGTGTAGGTGTGCCACCTTGGGGGCTTGGGGCTGTCTCTAGCCTTGTCACCTCCCCGCACCTGAGCCCTGCACCCACTCAGGGACAGGCCCCGAGTTTGTCAGGGGTGTCGGAGGGAGGTTGTGGGGATCCAAGGGCTCTGCTAGGCCCCCCGCCATGGCCTCCTAGTCTACGCCTGGGGACGAGCCAGCCGAGGTGGGAGGTGGCTGCTTCCCCAATAAATGGCCACGTCCCAGTGGTGGGGACAGGAGAGTGGCCCAGGTGTTCCCCAGGAGAGCCCTGACTGGGTGGAGGCAGCAGTGGGAAGGGGCCTCCATGCTGGGACGGGGACCAGAGGGCTGGGGTAAGCCTGCCGCATGGCTCCCCTCCGGGGGGCGTGAGGCACGGGGCTGAGGGGGGCAGCAGCGAGCGTCTTCCTGGCACGGCCCTGGGGTCAGAGGTCGCCTTCTTTTGGGACCCCACGGAGGCCTCTCAGCTTCCCTCTTTCACAATCCCAGGCATGTTTTGGGTTCCCCTGCCTGCGGTGCCAGCCCCGTGCCCAGGAGCACAGGGGTCCCCCCGCCCAGTCACATGTGTCCTCGCCTGTAAGATCCAGAGCCTGTGAGGTCCAGGGAGCCTGAGGGAAGGGCAGACGTTCTAGGTAAAGGCTCAGGGGCCTCGTCACCCTGGGGCAGAGACGCAGTCCCGCCACCCCGTCAGCCAGCCAGGCCGTGTCCTTCCGGGCACTGGACCTCCCCCACTGGGGACGCCCTGCCCTGTGCTCCTGGCTGTTGGCCGACCCGGCCAGCCTCCTGCCGTCAGTCCCTGAGCTCTGCCACTGCAGGCGCTTGCCCTCTGCACTCACCTTGGAGCCGCCAGCCCCAGAGACGGCAGCTCCGTCGCTGCCTTGCACGGAGGCCACCCTCACGGTCATCTCACCGGTCATCTCACCGTTCCCACCATCAGCAACTCAGCGGGGTAGATCCAGACGTCGTCCTTTGTCCTTTCCCCGCGGAGCCACTTCCTCTCAACCCCCCACAGGGCCTCGGGTTGCGATGTCCCAGTCGTGACCTCTGCAGACTTAGTTATGTGCTCTGGTGTCCCCACAGGGGCTGCCAACACCTCCTCCTTTCGGATCAGCAGCAAAATTAATAACTCTGTTGTTTTCCCATCTTTCCACGTTTACTGGGCAGAGGACCCCTGGGCCCCATCGTGGCTTGTTCTGAACCTCTTGATCCCAGGTTCCTGGTGATACGCCGGGGACAGAGGCCTGGGGAGATGCTTGCTCGGTGGCCCAGACTCGGAAATATATGGGCCTGACCTCCCAAGCTCGTCCCGACTCGGGCCACTGCGGACAGAACAAATTTACTCCCGTGGCTTCCGCCTGCGCCTGGTCTCTGTAGCCACCTCCTCTGTGGAGGCCGGAGTTGGGCGGGGCTGCGCGTGACCCAGGGGTCAGCTCTAAATCGCTCTCACGTGGGCACGAAACACGCCGACAGCCTTCTCTGGGCTTTCGGAAAAGCTACTTCTCAGATGCTACACGCCGAGGCGAGCTGGTCGTCCCCCGTCCGCCGGCAGGGTGTGCGAATGTGCCACTGCCTCCGCGACCAGGCAGGGGACTCTCCGGCTCTCCTCTGCCGACGTCGCGGGTGGCTCAGCGACACCGCTGCCACGGGCGGCCTGGCTCCTTCCCCGGGGCACCACTCCTACCACAGGGCCTCAAAGAAGGCAAGGTTTCCTGGTTCTGGGCCTGGAGCCTCCCAAGGAAAGCAGTCGCCTGCGTGTGCCCACTGGGCCGCCGGGCCCCGGGGTTCACTGACTGCACCAGCCCGCGCTCCTCCTCTGCCACAGCCCCGGGGGGCGTCGGCACAGCTGTGTTGTTGGCCCCTTCCCGGGACCCTCAGCTGTGAATCCGGCCCGCGCATGTGGCACTGTGTGGGGCTGTTGGTGGTGGGCACGGTCCGCAGGGCGGCCTCCTACCTGGCTGTGCCAACCGTGTTCGCGCTCGATCAGCCACCCGGGGGAGACGAGCAGCCGAAGGCGAGCCTCGTCCCGTTGGTTTAGGTCTGTGCTCTGAGCGCGGAGTGTTGTCTGGCATCGGCACTCAGCCCTCGGCGCTCGGCACGTGTGGGGCCGTCGGGTCGGGGGCCACCAGCGAGCGCGTCTCCTGCGGTGGGGGTTTGCACTGGACTCGAGCTCTTTGCATTTCCCGTCTCTCCGGGAGCAGACTGAGTGTTCTAACACCTGTCAGCCTGGCTTGTTGGCCAAAGTACTGGGGGCTACTAATCCCCTTCCACTCTGCGAGCATCCCCGTCCCTCCCCGTGAGCGTCCTCCCTGCCGTTCAGTTATCGGGAGGCCCAAATCCCTGGGCATGCCCGCCAGACGCGAGGCCCTTCCGGCGCGGAAGCGGGCACTTAACCGGTGCGATAACTTTCCTCTAAAAGCCAAGTCCTGATGTGCAGAAAAGATAACGGGGAAGACAGATCATTACTGAGTGTTACCCGTGCCTCCTCCTCCCTAAATATTTCTGTCTGGAGAAGGTCCCTCAGGGCCCAGCAGAGCTGGAGAAGAGGCGGGAGATTTGAGGGGGATTCGACTGTAATTTGCACCTTTTCCGGTAATGAGACCCCACCGTCGTAGCCAGCGCAGCCCTCACAGCACACACAAGCCCAACCAGTGCCAAACTGGCGTGACGGCGAGCTGTCTCGGGAGCCTTCCGTGCACCCGCCACCCAGCAGGCCCGGGGCAGAGTGCAGCTGGCGCGCCCCCTTTTTAAGGGGGACTTAATATTCTCATCGCTAAACGCACACTAAAGATTCAACAGTAGACCAGCTTTTCGCTTCCGTTAAAAACTTGCCGAGAGTTGCCAAGTTGAAAGACAAAGCGGACCTCCCCGTCTGAGCAGGTGAGCGCGCAGCCTCGGTGAGGGCGGCCCACCTCCTCGCCGCGGAGCGGGCGCCGGAGGGACCTGGGCCGGCTCCAGCAAGGCCTGGCTTGTGGTGTGTGTGCGCCAGCGGAAGGCTGCGCCTGGCTCTCTAAATTATTCACCACTTGATTAATAGACTCACAGGGGTATAATTAGAAGAGGGAGAAACAGTGGGTACAGTAACCGGCACAGTGCTTGGGGGAACGGGAGCCTTCATTTTTTTACGGGAACTTTCTCGGGTGCTGGGCGTTTGAAGATAAGTTGGGAAGAGCTCAGCGCTCTTCTCTTTTGAAGTGGAAATAGGACAGTTTGAATCCGTCGAGTTTAATTTTTCACAAGCTTTAGGGGCCCTGCGGTGCAACTCCCTTTTTATTATTGAAAAAAACCCCATTTTTCTTTCATTCTGTGCACACAGATGTACACGCGGTCCGGGCAGGAAGTAATAAACACATTCATTTGCCCTTTCTTTCGGCTTGTCTTTTAGCGGGTGTCCCTCCCCGGGGCGGCCCCCGCCCGTGCCCCACGGTAGGGCTGCCAGGGGTTGATTAGCGGCCGCCCTGTCATGTATGCGTTTGCAAGGAGCCGCACCTCCATCTGACAATGCTTTTGAAGTAGCTCCTTTTTTCAAGTCAAACTCTGACTTTTCCGCTGGGACTGCTACAAAGATTTCCTCATGGAAAGCAGGCGCGTCTCTTCCGGGGAGAGGGGCCTGGCCGGGCAGCAGCGTTCCAGGGCGGCCGCTGCGCTCAGGGCCGGAGAGTCTGCTCGTGAGAA